>CAXITT010000350.1:321370-354190 GCA_964033795.1 Lymnaea stagnalis
GGGGGGGGGGGGGGTTGTCCTGGGCAGAAAGTATGTGCGTTATTAAAAAAATTCTACAATATTCATCCTGAAAGTCCAAAAATAACATATTTATATCTCGAATCCACCCGATGTGTAGTACGAATTATAGTCGTGATGTTTTCAAGAGGTATTTTCACTAATGAACTCGCTAGCTATACTCAATAGTAGAAGAATTACAGTATGGTGATGTTAAGTCCACCGAATGTTCAACGCGTGCATGACGTATATTTCGTTGGGCTATGCCAGTGGTTCTAAGATATTTGTTTGCCGGAGCCTATGCAATATTAGGTTTTCACCAGGCGCCTTGTGTGACATTCTAACAAGTGGACTTTGACATAGTGAATACCAAATAAAATAAAGGGTGGGATAAAAATAAATATAACATGTATGTAGGTCACTGAGCGCCATCTATAGCTGCAAACTCAAGTGGGTAACTGGACAGAAAGATGTAACATTGGATTTAAAGTGAAAATAAAATTATGAAATTTTTTAAATATTTCGCAACGCCCCTGTGAGGAAGCGGCAGCAGCCCATATCGATAATTTGCACCCCCATTTAAAAGGAAAATTTATTGCGCCTTTAATCTTTGTGTAAATGGTTTTTTAGATTGGATTTGACTGTTTAAGTTCCTTTCTATAGACGATTTTCACGCGGTTGCTCTTCGTTATATTCTCATGGCCCTGCCCAAGGGCAGCGAGCATCCAGGGCGATGTAGTCCGATGTAGCATCTATTCTGTGAACCACTGGGCTGGACGAATCACCAGTGGTGAAAACCCATGTCACATTTTGTTTACTGTAACATAATATGTAATAGACTTTGCTAATTTTGTATTATTGTAATTGAGGAAAAAGAAGGGGGGGGGGGGTGGTTCGTAAAAAGTCTACGTGCAACGGAAAAAAAGGGGGGGGGGTTTACATAATTAGACTTTATTGCGTTACTGTAGTTTTATTTATTTACTATTGAGATATTGTATTGTACAATTTTGTGACCAGATTGTACGATTTTAGGGAGGGGGTGGTTCGTAAAAAGTCTACGTGCAACGGAAAAAAAGGGGGGGGGGTTTACATAATTAGACTTTATTGCGTTACTGTAGTTTTATTTATTTACTATTGAGATATTGTATTGTACAATTTTGAGACCAGATTGTACGATTTTAGGGATTTTAGGGTAAACAGGTCTGTATAACTTGAAATTTAATTTTTCATAGTTTAAAAACTATTTAGCATTATTAAAACTCATTCTTTGATAGTTAAATTCAGTATTTTTTAAATGGAATTAATTTCATCCCGAGATGAGTCACTTATCCTGCTTTCCCGGGATAAGCTAACCCCCTTCTAACAAGAAACTGTACTACCATTTTTTTACAGAAGAAATTGACAGTGTCTCCGCCACAATTTAAGATAAGCATACGCTTTTAAATTTGGTTAAAGTTGCTAAAATAGAAACTCATGGAAAATAGCATTACAATATAATGAAATTCAATATAATATTAATTTACAGCACATTTGATACGATGATTTAAATTGTGACTTCTTAAATCAAAATTCATGTTTGAGTTTTTGTTTATCCTAAAATCATGTCATTCTCAAAATTTAATCAGTTTCCTTTTTGGTTTTCAAATGAAAGAGCGTTAAAAGTCCACTGTTACATGAGATGTGTAGGAGCAAAAGGTATATTATTTAAACATAAAAATTGCTTTAAAATCAGTACTTTTTTAGTTTACTGTTAGGTAATCTCTTTGCAACCCCAACGCAATCCATATGGTGGAACTCATGGTCTAAAAATGATTCAGATTGATGGTTAAAATTGAGATTCAATTTTGTCATAAATTTTGTGGTGGCTTGTTGTGAGTTGAACCAATGTAATAAGTGGGCAAAAAAAAAAAAAAATGCAGTGCACCTATAGTGCCTCCATTAAAGCTAATTTTACTTCCTTCATAGTGGAAAAATAAGTTTAAAAAATCTATCTTTGTTTATATTTTGAATGGAGCTAAAAAAAATTCAGATTTTTTTAAAGTATCCACAATCATGCTGGACTCAGATGTATGCCCTTCAAATCAAAAGTCTGATATATTTGAAAAGATTTCTTAATAAATGTGGTGAAGAAGATAATTTTTTTTTTTGTTTTTGTATTCGTTGTAAAGAAGTGAAGCTAGCAGTAAAGTTGTATTAGTGAAAGAATAGGACTGTTCTAACACAAGCGGGATTGCTGTTGAATTTAATGTGCATTGTATCAAGCAGTAATTAGATCATTAAGGATTTTGTTCTCTTTTCAATATTTAAAAACCGAAATAACTATATATTTCTCAAACTAAAAGAAATTATTTTCTGTGTCTAAATTTAGATGATAAATAGGACCCTACAGTCACCTGTGTGGGTTGAGGGTAGAAAACATAAGCAAAACCATACATATTCTTTAATAGGTCAAGGTTTTAAATGGGCCTCTGGATTGATTTCCGATTAGTTTTTGTTATTTTAGTGATACTGAATCAAAGCTAATAATCTTGGTGCTTTGTGGGTTAACAAGATCTTAATTCTATGTCCTTGTTCAGTCTGTTCCAGGAAAAATATTCCCTTGGTTTAATTTCCTAGCAACTTGTATTTGTATTGTGCTTTTGGATCGCAGCTTTTAGTAGTTTGGAACCACTGATGCTGATCTTTGATATGGGTTTGATTCTGAGATAGAGGTTACATATTTGATATAATCATTAACTCTGGGTCTGTACTGTTGCTAGATAGGCATCCGGTTCTGTTACACTCTCATGGACATTAGTAATATTTATAGGCAGACAAAATTCTGTTGTAACAAAGTCTGTATGCTAGAATTATCCATTATTAATTAATATTGCATCATTTGCCAGGTCATTTCTGTTACCAGCTCAGTTTATTAAAAATTTTGAGTTGTTTTAAAAAAAAAGTTGATGCTATCTGTAGCACTGGCTTACAGTGATTGTGACTTTGTTCATAAAAAGATGTTTTTTTTGTCTGTGAGTGAAATGTGAGGGGCAGTGCAGGCGTTTATTAGATTCATATAAATGCATAATTTATTAAAACATTTTCAGTTGGGAAATGCTTCAAGCAGCATAATATTAGAAAGTATGAGAGAATGATCATCTTGGAACAATTAAGAACAGTCTACTTTATTTCAAATGTAAATCATCCCATATTTATATTTTGTTTTCCTCTTAGGGACAATAATCAGTTTCTCCACTTCATACCAGCATGAAGAGTCACAAATAATTGCAAAACGTTTCAAAAATGTTTGGTAACATTTGGCGGCCTTATTGATAAAAATATGTGAAACCAGTACTGAAATGTTAAATACCCTAGGCACAATTCTCTTAAGACAGTGTTTCAAAATAATATTCCAGAAGACAGGTTTATTCTCTCCTCCACAAATGTCAGGCTTACTAAGTGATCATCATCATTGTGCACGCGCACACCCCCCCCCCCCCCCCCCCCCCCCCCCCCCCCAAAACACAAACAAAACAACAAAACAACGAAGGCCACCCCACACCAAAATAAGGTGGCTGATCCAAATTAAGCACCAGAGTGATGTTTTTGGTGGTTGGCAATGTTGATAATATCTGAAACATTGTCTAGTTGGCTTTGAAAATAGTAGCTCTATTAGGAGAGTCTTGGTACATCCTGTGGATTGCATTGGTAAATGCTTTTGAATTACATTGATACATTCTTTTGAATTGCTTTGGTACATTCTTTTGGATTGCATTTGTACATTCTGTGGCAAACCCATTTTTTAAGTAAAAATAATATAAAAACTCATTTCTGTACTTTCATTTTCTATGCATTGCCTTTCGTGCATACTATTCATTCTGTTACCATTGATGTTTTACTATATGAAAGACTTGGTGCTATTCTGTCTGTTACCATTGATTTCTATCTATATCTTAAAAAAGGGTATTATCTGGCTGCTAAACATTAGCTCAACAATTATTGTGTTATCTCTGATATCAAGCTTGTTATGTTTGTGTATTCATAGCTCACTATCTTTGTTGTTTTTTCCCCTGCTCACTACACAGATGGCCTTACTAGAGTTCTTGTGGACACTAACTGAATGAGATATGAACTGAATTATACAGATAATGTTGGTTTACTAGGGTGGATTTAAAGCAATTGACCTGTTTACTCTAATGATTTTGATTGTACGATTTTGAGGTGTCTTTTATGATGGTACGCCAAGACGGGTTGAAAATACATACATTCCGGTAGTTGCTCAGGATACAAAATAAAAATTAAAAAGTACATTTTTGGTTGTTGGTTTTAACTTGCTTTCTACATCCAGCAGTGAATGGATTGAGAAACAGCATTGGTTGGGGACCAAATACATTTGCCCAAAGGGGTGAAGGCGATGGAATCGATTTAGATTTTGTGTATGGGTGTGACGGAGGGGGGGGGGTCCTATAACATTAACACTGCCACATTTTTATGATTATAGTGGTGATGGTCATATTGTTGCTTATTGCGTTTTCATAATTAACTAGACAATGCAACAGTAAGGTTGGGGACCAAATACATTTGGCCAAAGGGGTGAAGGCGATGGAATCGTTTTAGATTTTGTGTAGGGGTGTGGCGGAGGGGGGGGGTCCTATAACATTAACACTGCCACATTTTTATGATTATAGTGGTGATGGTCATATTGTTGCTTATTGCGTTTTCATAATTAACTAGACAATGCAACAGTAATATTAGCATAGTCGTTATAATGACAATTTTAGTCAATCCTCTTTTGTTTTCTTCGGTGCTGTATGGCGTAATTTTGTGACATAATTGTTTCTTTCGGTCTCCACGTTCACTCAGTATAAATTAATATCTATAGCAAAATTTAAACAAGATACAATTTTTGAATGCACCCAATGGAAAACAAGGTTAGCTAAATAGGGAATGAGAAGCTTTTTGACAGATTAACCAGGTTACAATGACTAGAGGCTGGTTACAATAAATATTAACAAGTTAAAAAAGTTGAGAGATCAGCAGGTTTCAATAAATAGTTACAGTTAGCTAGTTTAAATATTATGCTGGCATTCTAGAGTTTAGGATGTTAACATTAACAACTGTGGATTTTCTGAAGGCCATAAAACATCAGTTATTTACATAATTAACTTGGTGTCTGTACTGAATATTTAGCCATGCATCACATAATCAGCTATTTATCTGATTAATTGGGTTTATGAACTGAATATTTAGCCATAAATTTAAAGCAATAAAAACAAATACAATTAAAAAATCAAGTTTCTAATTTGAAATCTTTACCAGAATATTTAGTCAAAATGGAACCAGAAACTCATAGCCGCTATTCGGACCCGGGTCCCTTTAGACTCAATGCTATTCGGGTGTCATTTGTGTTTATTTTAGTTAAACTGAAGAATTAAGTTTACAAACATACAGTCCATTCAATTATCTTACATTTGATACCAAATTTTATCTTACAACCTAAAAATCATAATTTACAAAAAAAATTAATCCCAACCTCTAACTTCTCGGACCTGGGTCCGAATAGCCACTTCATTAAATAAATGTAATCTGTAAAAACATTTTTTTACTACCAGTCTATTCCTGCTCTTCAATAAAATGGTTGCTAGAATGTCCTGATTGTGTTTCACATTAAGTTTTCACCTCTTGTAAAAAAAAAAAGAAGAAGAAAAAAAGAAAAAAAAAGATCCCCAACAGTAGTCATGCACTTGTTGCTAACATAACTATGTAAGGGTCAAAAGAAACTTTGAGTGACAAAAGATATTTCTTTTAACCTGTACTTTCAACCTGTTTCCTGGAAAAAAATAAAATGCTGTTTAACTGAAAGACATTATTGCTTTGACTAAACTAAATTATTTGCTTGAACTCTATTTAACAATAATATTAAAACTATTTTTGTTTGTTGTTTTTATTTCCCTAGGTACTGGAGAGTCTGGTAAAAGTACTTTCATCAAACAGATGAGGATTATACATGGCGCCGGCTATTCAGATGAGGACAAGCGTAGTCACATCAAGATTGTCTATCAAAATATATTCATGGCGATGCATGCGATGATACGAGCCATGGATACGCTCAATATTCAGTACATAAACCCTGCTAATCGGGTAAAAATAGTTTTTTTTAATAAATTCAATTGAGTGCTTAGTACAGCATCAATGCATGTTGCGGATACTACATGTGTATAATATTTTTGTGTGCGAGAGATTTTTTGATGGTTGCATAGTGAATATATAGCAGGATCCTTCTCATTGGTTATCTCGTAACTTCTATAAACTACAATTTTTCAAAAAAAAATTATGTGGCTTTCTTAATCATACGATTACAGTTAATGCATGATCTCAAGACAACTTTTTGGGGCGGAGAAACGTTTCAGGACATAAATTGGTCGGTGGGCTTATGAGGCAGCTCATAAGAGATTTAAAAATATTCTTTAGGTATAGTGAATAATGAAATTGTCATTGTAGACAGCGGGAATCTTAGTCTACCATACACTCTACAAGGTCTGAATTCGTTACGGTATATATATATATATATATCTGTGGTTACCCCTCCATAATTTATATATTTTCACATTGAAATAAAAATAAAGTTCTAATGTCACATTTTACAAATTTTTATTTTAACAATATTCAAATTCACATGCAATTGATTTCCACATGGCATAAAAAAGGATACCCTAAGTAGATGGCGCCACAGTTAAGTAGTTTCTACCACCAACAAAAAATCACTGTAGAATAGATATTCTTTGATGTAGTATTGCTTAAGTTATTTTAAGGGGGTCGGCTTGTGAGTGGGTTGTACATTTTTCAGCTTTTACCAGTAAAAAACTAGGGCGGTTAGCTTATGATCAGTCAGCTTATGAACCAACTGGCTATATACACTAGTAATCTTAAATGATGTTTGAGACTCGTTTTACATCAAAAGGAACACAAAAGAAGTCCAAGAACAAATAAAACGTGTATACATATTTGTGAAATTAGAAAATTGAATGTCAATGTATGTGGACCATAATTCAAATATTTGAGATGAAGTATGCATCTTTGCTTTATAAAGTCATGCCTAGTTTAACTGTTCTTAATTTTTTTAGAGGGGACATGATAGATAAGGATTTAAACCATTGAAAAGTTGAACTTTCATTCTCGCTAGCGTACAGTCTATCTTAAGATGACATTCAGGCTTGAATTTGCTTGTGCTATTCACAAAGATCCCATCATTTCGAGGAGAGTTCCTTTTCCTCTTTTGTTACTTACTATTTATGCATCTGTAGGATTTGGAATAAGTAGTGAACAAAACAAAACTATCATATTGTTTTCTTTAAATTTCATGCCACCTCTAAAGCAGAGCTTTCCAAACTCTTTTGGCTGCAGTCCGTAGACATGTTCTGGGATCATAATGGGAAACCTATGAATCTATGGGGAAAAGCAATGCATTAAATTAAAGAAAGTGATAGTGATAAAAAATCTTGAAAATACATATTGTGTTTAAAATGATAGGAATTTTTTTATAGTAATTTTGTGTGCCCATACATGTCATTACCACAATTCATCTTTGCAAGTCTGTATCTTTATTAAGGTTTAATTGAACTTCCAGCATGGTAGTGAAACTGAAATACTGTGTCGCAAAAATTATGTATGTGCTACGATTTAAGTTTGGAAACCTCTTACACATATTATATTAAAAAACCACTATCTTGAAATTTAATTTCAGTTGCTTGTGGTGTAAGACATTTTTGTTTTTCCTCTCTTTATGAAAATATAAAATTTGGAATGTAAATGAGTACACAGTCTTTAACAAAATTTAATGGTTATGCTTTAAACTATAAATTAATTTTGAGCCAATAGAGATAATAATATTGGTTTACACTACATTTCAGTTAATTATACCTTCTATAATCCTCTCATGATACTTGATAATTTTAAAAAGCAACTTTGTATCTCTTCTGGTTAATAGTAATTTAGTCCCAGAATAATTCAAAAGTAAAACTTGTCATTTTTCCTTTCAAAGTAGATAAATTACACAAAGGTACTAAAAGCATTATTTTTCTTTTTGTTCAAAAATTGTACAAGAATTGGCTGATCTGCATTCAAATTTTACAAAAGATTATTGGTGCCATGATAGGCTTCTTGCCACAGAGACAGTAGTGTTTCTTGTCAATGTGTTAGCCGGTTAAGCTTTAATAATATTTCAGCAACACTTTAAAATAGATCATTTCATGTGTTGATCAATAATAATTTTATTTCATGTTTTTAACTTCATAGGAAAATGGCAACATGATCCGTCAAATTGATTACGAGACAGTGACAACATTTGACAAGCCTTGTGTTGATGCCATCATCTCTCTATGGAATGATGATGGCATACAAGAATGTTATGACCGCAGACGGGAATATCAGCTTACAGACTCTGCAAAATAGTATGTACATAATGTATAGAATATTTATAGCATCTGCTTTCTAAAAATTGAACATAATTTGTAATTTCCATCATTCTTAGATGTGTATTTGATAAAAAAAAATGAAGGCTGTAAAAGATGTATACATTTAATTCAATTATAAAAAAATGTTATATCTAATAATTTGTTGGTTTCTTTTCTGTTAAATTGTATCAAAATGTCAAATATCATCTTTAAATCTTTAGTTACTTAGACAGTGTGGAAAGAATCTCACAGCAAGACTACCTGCCCACATTGCAAGACATTCTGCGTGTCAGAGTGCCCACCACCGGTATCATTGAGTACCCATTCGATCTGGATAGTATAATATTTAGGTGAGTAGTGGACCCTTCAGTGTTTCATATTGTATTTATGTGTTAGTGATAGAGTGAAGAATACAACTATACTTTTGTTTAGTTGAGGGCCAGTTATGGATGTCAACAGAGTTTGGGGATGTAAGATGATGACAGTTACTTGGTGCATTGCAACTCACTTTGTGTCAGGCCAGGGTAGAACAGACCCGCAAGGGCAGACTTAAAACCCAGTATTGCAGTACCTCTGTATAGTGTAGGATTGTCTGTAGGACTAATGTCTAAAGGACGCCATGCAGGGGAGAGGAGATAGTTAAAGTTTAAAAAGCAACATCTTTGCAAATTCTTTCCAATTTTAATGGGATATATTTGAAAAATCAACTTGGAAATTAATCTGAATAATTTGTGTAGTTTCCCCTATCTTGGGGATAACCAAAATGGCCCCTTTTCAATGATTGTTCTATTTCATAATAATTGATTTATAGCCATAGCCTTAGCATTCGTGGATACCTTTTTTAAAAAAAATAAGTTAGATTTGGTCTTTAAATCCATCTTGAATATTAACTGAAAGGGGGGCGAGTCCCTAATTCAATGTTTACAAGAGTTATAATAAACCTAGCTTTTTAAAGAATCAGACCTGTTTACTCTTACAATTTTGGCGTACAATGTACGATTTTGAGGTGTTTACCTTATATGTACTGTATGTTTATTTTTTACTATTAAGATAATGTACGGTATTGAATGATTTTGTGATATTGTACGATTTTAAGAGTTTGACGGTATACAGGTCTGAAGAATTCATTTTCATTGGTAATTTTTGTGACGTGTTTTGGCGGGTCCCTAAGTTCACGTGCTCGCTAATTAAGTTTTAGACTATAAACTTTGAATACAAACTTGAGCAAAGATTCCCTGTTTAATGCAACTTATCCATTTCAATAAATGGAAATAAACATATTACCATTTTAATAAACTATAGTTCATTGCCTTTTATATATTAGGCATTCTGTAAGATCTTGGAAATGCCGAAAATGTTGTCAAAATGGCGACTTCCACTTTTTAATTTACCAAGATTCACATTGTTCACGATTTTTTTCCTATTTATTGCCCAGCATGTAAATTCTATTTCCACCCACAGCTTAGAGTAGACATGTTTTATGATTAGACACTTTAGTCCCAAAAATAATTTTGGGGCTTCACTTTGAAAATTGAAGGTAAAATAATTCTAATTTTACAGTCATATATTTTTTTGTGGAAAGCATATATTGCTTCATGCCAATGTACATTTTAGATGATGGCATTAATTACCAAGATATGTTAGGTTAGGCCCACTGGTTTGGACAGAATTTTACCTGGCAATTTAACTCACTTGTCCCAAAATTACCTATAATCGAAAATATTTGTTTCTGTAGTAAATAATTTGATTTACTCTTGAAATCCAGCCTATTGCCCCATAATATTGCATTTAAAAACAAAAACAAATAAATTAATAACACAAATGCATATTTTTAAAATGATTTGATGCTTGTATTGACGGTTATTAGGTTATATAGTTGTATATACTGAGTCCTAGAATAGTATTACTATTATAAGTATAGGCCTAGCCCTACCCCAATAATTACTGGTAGGACCCATTATTCATTGTATCCTGAAATTTGTTTGAAAGAAATTTCGTCGACCGAAATTTGATCGAACGGAAATTTCGTCGAATCTTTTTTTTTCAGTTCACACGTTAAAATTTTGCGTCCAATTTTTTTTTAACGCATTATTTTGTTTTACTATATTAGTATAAAGCATTCAAAAAGAAATTTGACGAAGATTCCACCAAATTTCCGTCGACGAAATTTGTTGCAAACAAATTTCTGGTAACCATTTTTCATAATATGTAATGTTATTTAAATGAATATTATGATGATTCTTAAGGCATAAATTAAG
Organism: Lymnaea stagnalis; assembly: GCA_964033795.1. NCBI lineage: Eukaryota > Metazoa > Mollusca > Gastropoda > Lymnaeidae > Lymnaea > Lymnaea stagnalis. The sequence goes on from CAXITT010000350.1 coordinate 332,058, forward strand.
TAAAAATGTACAAAAAATATTCACTTACCTTTGATATTGAAATATCCTATATTTAATCACATATCACACTATTCCAATAGAGAATTATTATATAATCTTCCGTATTCTCAAAGAAAAAAAACACTTTCTGCCACAATAATCCAAGAATTACTTAAGATATAACAAAAGATTAATCATAAAACCTTGTAATTAACTCAAGCAAAAGGCTAGAACTTATTTTAATTTCTATCAACCGCCAAAGTTGATTCTAACAATACATGTTGATTTGTGAAACAACTTTACTAACTTAAAATAAATACCATACTATTTTTTTGGTCATATTCAGGCATTCATATGATTTGTGACTAAAATAATAATAAAGTTTATTTGAAAATCACGCTTCATCCCCAAGGCTTGAAGCGCAGTACAAAGTCATCCATATTAAAAAGAAATGAAAAAATCTATTTTTTGCCACATTGAAATACAAAACGCAACATTACAAAAACTACATACGAGAATACCCATTCTAAGTCTTTCATCCCTTGCAACCATAAGCAACACAGGCCACTTTACATCTAGGCGATAATAGTTAGCTGGAAAAGATGGTAGACAAATTCACCCCAAAAGGTGTTTGCGAAAAAGATATGTTTTCAAATCCGTTTTGAAAGACTCCAGTGTCTGGCTGTTTCTGAGAGCGACAGGAAGTGTGCTCCAAATTCTTGGCCCAGCAAATGGGAATGTGCGTCTTCCGCAAGTCTCAAGGGGAATACGTGGTATCGAGTGTTTGCCACTATCGGATGCTCGGAGTTGTCTATTTGGTACATAAGGCGCACTGAGCGCTTTGAGATAGAAAATGGTAAAATTTAAAAGTGCAATCGTCAATTTTAACTAAATGAAAGAAATAATCTCTTTATTATTAGTATAAACTTAGAAATGTAAACAATTCCACAGAAAATTTGAAATTAATATCTAAAGAATATTATTATTCTAAATTTTGGGAAATTAAAAAAAAAAATATTTAAACAGTTATTAAATTACAAATAAGTGGTGAGTCAGCATATTTTATGTACTTTTAATAGGAAAATAATAGATTATTTGTTAATTTTTGCGTAATATTAAAAAGAAATAACTTACATTTGTGGCTTTATTTTGAAGTACTCTTATTTAGCTATGTTCCCTGTTAATATTATATTTTGTCTCATTTTATAATTTAAAAAAGTGGAGGAAAACCCCCATAATGAAAAAGTGGTTTTGAGCTCCCTACTAAAAAATTCATAACTTTGAACCACTGGAGCTAGAAAGTTGATATTGGTGTTTTTGTTATCTATACCCCAGGCTCTGTACAGCTGTACTATATGTATTTGTGTGTGTGTCTAAAGTGGGGGGGTTCACATAATTACATAGATCCAGACCTGCCAACCCTTCCCATTTTGTCGGAATTATACGGATATTTTACCCCTCATTCTGACCTCCCAACAAACCCCTTAAAATTACCATTTTTTTAACTTTATAATTTTTCAACTGTCATAAAAATCCAAAAGCGACCACAAAAAAAAAAAAAAATGTGACTGCTAATTGTCTATCAGAGTTTGCGGTACTTCATTTTAACAAATTCAAGATAGTCTGGACATTTACACGAAATAGAAATATGTTCAATTATACAAAAGAAATACTAGAACCATTGCTGCTACTGGTATTTATAATGAACAATTGGTTAAAAATTAACAAGGTTTTTTTTATAAAGCGTGGCATGTCCGCTGGGTGAATATCTCCCACACTATTTGTCCGGTCGCCTGACGTGTAGACACTGCCCTGTTTTTATCAAAGCGAGCCACAATCTCCAAATCATACTTCAATAATCAATTGATCCGATCGTGTTTCATCCTTTTTACAAGGCTTAAAAATAATTCAGACTTTTCTTTTTTTTTAAAGCTTTTCTAAATTAAATGGTTAAATCTATTGGACGTGATTGGGTACAATGATATTAATAAACATATTTTAACGCCCCAAAAGACATAAACATACACACAACTGCAGCTGTAAGTAATCCATGTCTAATTTCTTTGCTAAGGAATCGGATGATTCAGTTAGCAGCTTTTATTTACCACCTTTCTTATTGAAGGAAATATTTTAGCCAACTCACATTGTTTTAATGCCAGAGTCAAAGAAATATTTCCAGACTTGCAGAATGCTAGAAGATTGTAAAGAAAAGTTACAATGAAACAAGGGCAAGCATGAAAGTTGATAGCAGTCTGTGTACATATGTAAATAAAATGGATCTTCTGTTCTGTACTGTAGGCCTAGATATCCGTATATAAACATTTACTATGTTTTTCTCATGTTCTGTGCTGTTCTGTGGACTCTTCATTGACAATGGAGGCAACTTTATATTTCTTTATAAACTAAAAAAGGCTTGTGCATTAGTATATAAATCTTAAACCACCCCCATGGGGTGACACTGCCTGGGGAGGGGGGGGGGGCAGTCGGCCCACTTCCCCCCTGTGTGCATCCCCTACAGATTTTTTTTGTTGGCAGGTCTGTATATCACATAGTTCAGTGGAATGCATAAAAAGTGATTTGGATAGCAAATAATATAAATCTTAAACCACCCCCATGGGGTGACACTGCCTGGGGAGGGGGGGGGGCAGTCGGCCCACTTCCCCCCTGTGTGCATCCCCTACAGATTTTTTTTGTTGGCAGGTCTGTATATCACATAGTTCAGTGGAATGCATAAAAAGTGCTTTGGATAGCAAATATCTCAAAGGCATCATTTATTACAAGCGCAACAATTTCAGTCCATATTTTTTAGGTTATATTTTTAAAATTATTAATGCTGTACATTTATTATAAGCTTCTTTAATACCACAGACAAAATAAGTTTGTCTAAATGTTATTACTGACATCAATAATAAAACGGTAATAAATACAGTACAGTCTCAAACCTGCGCTCTGAATAAAAATCTAGAGAGAAAAATAATCACCTAAGAGATGAGCAGTTTAAGGCGAGCTGCTTGCAAAACAAGAACGGATCACATTCAAAACCCGTAAATTAGAAAAATGGTTGGTGTCATCCAAAACAGCAGTATATTGCTCAACAACAAATTGATTTGTTTGACCAGCTGGTCAGAATGCCTGCCAACTAAGCTGCATTGCAAGCGTAAAATGGCAGGCACCCTGGTTTCAGGAATATTAACTGAAGTGGTATGGGCCCCAAAGTCAATGTTTACATGAATTACTTTAAAAATGTCCTTTTATAGGAGAACATATAAATATTGATAGCTACTTTAGAGAAGTGTTTTTTGACAGGGCCATAATGTTAGCCTTCATTTATGCTTATAACCCTATCGAATTTTTTTTCTAAATACGAACCCAAACAAAGGCATGTTTGAAAGTCACTATTATGACACCAATTTTTAAAATTTTATTACTATTACATACTATATTTATTCTCCAGAATGGTGGATGTAGGTGGTCAGAGGTCAGAACGCAGGAAGTGGATCCACTGTTTTGAAAATGTAACGTCCATCATGTTTTTAGTCGCCTTAAGTGAATATGATCAGGTCTTGGTTGAGTCGGATAATGAGGTAGGCAACTCTCCTTGTTTTAAAACTTTTTCCATAATTTCTTGTATCCAACTAATGATTCTGATTTATGTTTATTTATCATCTAATTGTAAATTATACATCTGAATTTTTCAGAACCGAATGGAAGAATCCAAAGCCTTGTTTAGAACGATAATCACATACCCGTGGTTCCAGAACTCATCTGTCATTCTATTTCTCAACAAGAAAGACCTCTTGGAGGAGAAGATTATGCACTCGCATCTTGTAGACTATTTTCCTGAATTTGATGGTAAGCCGGAGTCTTGAACCATTAATATACATACAATAACTGTAAAACATGTTTGCAATGTAATGATTTTGAGGCAGTAGATATTTTGTACACTTCAATTTTTTTTTTAACACACTCCTGTCTGATACCCGCACTAAATGCCTTGTGATTTTTACACTTATTCACCATACCAAATATTTTTTAAAATATTATTTCTTTGCTATGTTACAGGCATTAAAATTTAGGATGGCATCCAAATGCTTTAGAACAGGTTTTCTCAACATTTTTTATATCCTTCATCTCCTATGAATTTTGTACCACCTTTGCATTCTGCATCCCTCATGAATTGTTTGACTAAGTCTCTCTCTGCCTACAACAGTAGCAACTCATTTAAAATGCATTTAATAAAATGTTTAATGACCCCTCTGTTCTGACAATGTCCCCTAGCACCTCCTGGTTGGGCAGCCCAGTTTAGAAGTGTATTAGTGAGTTTGGATATGAATGAAACTCTCTTACAGACTCATGTGGAGGCTAGTTAAATTAATGTTGAAGATGACTCTGTATCAGACAATTTTGAAATAGTACAACTTCAGAGTTGGTGACATGAGCATTGCATCATTATAAAAAAAAAAAAAAAAATCTTTTTTTTTTTTTTTTATAATCTTATTTTTTATTTTGATTATTAAATTTCATTTAAAATTAAAGTTTTTTCTTTCCAAATTTCATAAAAATTTTAATCAAAAAAATAAATTTGTATTTGAAAATGTATATTTCCTTGGAAATTTTGATGTACTGCAGTGCATGTTGTATGGCTTTGGGGAGATGGTAGAGATAGGGGAATGGGGATGACCTCATGTAGTCATGAATAGGAAACATTTAACTAAAAAATGTGAACAAGACAATTTCTTGGTTTGTAATGGGCCGTGCTGGTTTAAAATGGGACGTGCCTATCAAGCTAATATTTTAAAGATATATTTAGGCTAAACCGGGCTGCGGAGTTCAGGGGTAAGGTGTTATTGAAATTAGAAACACATTTCTGAATGTTGATCATACTGTGCACTCTTAGAATTATTAATTTATTTAAACATTTTTTTAGGATCGTAAAAGAATTTATGTCCTAGTGCTTTCTTTAAAAGCAAATGATTTATTGATATATAAATATGTAAACAGCCATTAATAAAAATCTTAATCTTCCCAACAGGTCCAAAGAAGGAGGCAAGCACTGCTAGAGAATTCATCCTAAAAATGTTTGTAGAACTAAACCCTGATCCCGATAAGATAATCTACTCACATTTCACCTGTGCCACAGGTAATAATTGATTACCTATTTTGTAAATCATGTTTTAGGTCACCTACTGATTCATGTATTTCGATTATATTACAAATATGTCATCGAAGTGCAATCAGAAGAAAGAAATCTGCTCTAAAGGGCATTCCAATGTAAGATAAACTTGAATGAATTGAAAGAAATGATTATGGGGAATTGTTCATTTTGGTAAGCCAATTGTTTAATTTAAAAAAAAACAAAAAAAAACCAGGCATTTAGGGCATTTGAATTGTGGATTATTAAATGATATTTACAAATTATAAAATAATTACTTAAATTATGGAGACTTATCATAAAAATAGGATAGTATATGAAATTAAATAGGGATAAAATGTAACTGGTTTTACACACTTAAAGGGATCTCTGATTTTGCTCCAGAAATGAATTATTTTGACTAATTTGTGATCCAGTTTAGTTAATTAGCCAATGCTTTAACAGCATTATATAATAAGAAACTAAAAGCATCAAATAATTCAAGGGTTTTCAATTTTATGATACTGAGCCCCAGCTTTATAAAAACAAACTTGTGTTTTTAATGATTAATGTTATTAATTTTTTTATTTTTAATATAGGTAAATATTTAAGTAATAAAAAAAATGTTAAAAAACCAGCCTTTTGAACTAGTACAATAGCCCTGCGGGGCAGTTTGAGATCCTCTGAGGACACTAACCCGGTCCTTTAAAAATTTGGTAGCTCATATTTGCTTTTGTCTTTCACAGATACTGAAAATATAAGGTTCGTGTTTGCAGCAGTGAAGGATACCATTCTCCAACTGAACTTGAAAGAGTACAACTTGGTGTGAGGGATGGGTCCCCACCCCCCCCCCTTTTTTTTGTCCCATGGTCCCACACCACCACGCCATCATCATCACTCACCCACTGATCTGTCAAGATGCCTATATAACCCACCCCTCTACTGTTTTTTTTTTTTAATGTTGCACCACATCCAAAGACGCCTGCCATCTGAGAATTAAGAAGGCTGAGACCACGAGACCAAACCGATCGTTTATTCATGTCAGGGGGTCCTTGCCAAAAAAAAAATAAAATAATCATTACAGTTTAAAGGCGGATTTACTACATGTGAAGGTCAAGGCGGGTTGTTTGTTCTGTGTTTTATGTTTTGGTGTATTTCTTTCTTTTTTTTCCTGCACAAGTTTCACATCGCTTTTGGATAATCACACCGTGGACTGGAGGTGCAAGAGAATAGCAACTTACATTTTGAAATTTAGCAAACCTTATGAACTCAAAGCTTTTATGGACTTAAATGCCAATGAAGATACAATTTTTTTCCTTAAACCTGCAAATTTAAAGCTGGACTTTAGGACTTAGAAACAAAAATACAAAAGTTTTAAAAGGAAGGATGGACGAATACTTGGAAATGTTTCTAACATTGTGGTGGTAGAATATTAAAGGACATTGGTATTTTCATTTTTTTTTTTTTCAAGCCTTCATATTAAAAAAAAGAAACACTACTTTTTAAAAACCCTAGCTTCGAGTATATCATGTCATAGTTCATAATCTACAGGAGACTGTGATTTAGTATTTCAATAACCTTTGACATGATGGTCTTTGTTTTGTGAGCTTTTTTCATCTTCAGATGGAGTTAACTTGTGTTCGAAAGGATTTACACTTGAGAGAGAGAGGAGGTTAATGGAGAGAATTAATGTTTAAAAACAAAATTATACATTTTTCATTGTTATTCTTACTGCAGTTTCTTGATTTACATGTACAGTTATATATGTAGGCATATAACTCTACATTCGTTGCGTGCATTAAATAATCCCATGCCCAGCAGTCTTACGCATGGAAGCAAGAGTTGACTTTAAAAAAAAAATTAACCTGACCGGTTTCTGTCATTAATATTTCTATGTGCTCTTGAAGTGAAGAGTTCACAGCAGTTGTCTTTTCATGGTAGTTTCTCTGTGTATGAATGACCGCCTGCAGGGGTCAAACATTGTTTTTCTTGGATTAATCATCGGATGCGACCACCTGATTTGGCTGGGATGCGTGATGCATATGGAGATTTATCATCGGTGGAGTGATTTTATTGGTTATTGTAACTATTTTATATATACGTATTACTAGTTCTTTGTGAATGAACAATTGGATTGGATGAATTTTTTATTTTTTTTGACATACACACTTACAAATATTTGTGTCTATTTGACTTATTGTACATGACGGAATGAGTAATTGTGGGCGAATTGATTGATAACTCCAGGTGTTATTTTAATTGATTGACCCACTTGGGCTCGTATTTATACTAAAATTCATTATACATAAATATAAATATAAATATATATATATATACATACGTCGTATATATACATAAAATATTTTTGTTTCCTCTCCAATCAGCTGTTAGAGTTTTTTGCAAGCAAATGAATTCATTAAGCTTTTGATGTCCAGTCATGTGTATGTGTGGACTGAGTATGTTTGCATAATTTTTTGTTTTCAGTGCTTGAGCCTACCTACAAGATAATCAAAGCATTTATTTGTTTTACAACATTTGAGGTGGATATGTTTTTGGTTAGACTAAACAAAATTGTTATAACATGTCACTTTTAAGTATAAATAGCTTCTATTTTACAAACTCACAAAGGTGACTAATTATCCCAGAATATTTTCTTTAAAAACACTTTTTTATTAATTAAAATTGTAGAAGGTAGTGTGACCATAGAGCTGTTTGAATTGCTTGGAATTTCTTTTTATATTTTTATGTAAAAATATTTTTTTAAAGTTTATAAACGATTTTCGTACGCTTGCCAAAATAAAAATTAATCTAGTACATATCACTCCTTTTTTTTTGGATTGAATTTATAACTTAGTGCATTTCAAGGCCAAGTACTCACTATATAAACAATAGTTTTATTCAAATCACTTGGCACTTAAGTTTGAACACCATACTAAAAATATTTCAGTAGCATATTGGCAAAGAATCATAAATATTTAGCATAGGCATAATAATTTTTATTTTAAAAAATTAATCTTTAAAATTATTTTGACTTGAATTAAATAAAATCTGATTGTATCATACTGAATAAGAGTTACAAATCACAAATAATAAACTGTATTGTACTGAATTAGAGTTTCAAATCACTAATAAAGACTTGTGTACATGAAAATGGATTTATTACATGTGCCATTAATTTTGTTAAGAAAGTAATGAATCCATTCTACAGTGCATACAGTTATACTGCATTTAAAAAACCATTTGAGTTATTGCAAAGATTTTTGTCTGAAGTCTGTTCACTAAGACGTCAAAAGCCGTGTTTCAATTATATTATTTTTCCTTTATTGAATGACACCATTTTTTCTCTAATTAGTATCAATCGATGAGAAAATTATCTCTCCTTTTAGGTGGACAACCAGTGTTGTAAGACTGTTGATGGTCTCCCACCTAATTCTTGAGTTAACTATAGAACATTTTTTTGCGATAAAAATATCCACTATCACTACAGCACAAACACTAAACATTACAGGCAAAGCACCGAATTTTGTATTTTTTCATAAAATATTTTCTGCACGTGATAAATTTGAAGCCGTGTTGATTTTTTTTTGTTGCTTGGTTGTTATGTCTCTGTCAGACACACATAAAAATGTGTCATTCACACATAGTTTAGAGATATTGCTTGGATTTTTTCCCAATATCTTATGACACCCAACTTTAAAAAAAAAAAGTGATTTGAAATAATTAAAAAAATAAATGTCTTGTTTTTAAGCTTATATTAAATCATGTTTTACACCAAAAATTTACACTATAAATACACAGCTCAATTAATGTGAATTTCATTTTCTTTTAAATTTTTATTTTCATTTTTACTAAATATTAGTCTAAGCAAAAACAAAATTATATGCTTGTCAGTAGTAAATGTAACCTGAAAAATAAAACTAAAATCTTTATCAACACAATATCAGTTTTTGGCTATGATTGTTAGGTTTTATTTGATTTATGATATTTCTCCAACTCTTACCTTTCAAATTTTTTATTGGTCAAATTAAAATGTTTATAATTTAAAAATACTTTCGATAGTAGCAAATAAATTAAACAACTGTCTTTTTCATTTGCAATTGAAGAGAATTATAAACCATTAGTAATATTTGTCTTTATGCCAAAATGTGTTGTAATAATTAAGTTAAGAATTACACTTTCATTCAAATCGTGAATGTATGCAAATGTATGAAAAGAATGACCACTTAAAATGTTAAGATGCATTAAAAATTATGGAAATCGTAAAAAGCAGTAATTGTTATTGTATGTTTATTTGATTGCATTTCAATTAAAAAACAAAAATTTAAAAAATCATTCTATCAAGTTAAAGAAAATTAAAAAAAATAATTTTGGTCTTTAAATGTGTGTCTGGCAGAGGTGACTATTTATTTACACAGTAAATTATTTGTTTTGTTATCTTCAAATGACATTTATATTTATTGGTTTGTTTCCAATGATTTTTAAATGTATACAGTGGTGCAGAGAGTAGTGGCATAACTAGGGGTCCCATCCAATGCTAGATTTTAAAAAAATCTAAAATTATGAGTGAGTGGGGAAATTCAACTAAAATATTGTTTTTCCAGCATTGTCTAATGTTCTCTCTTCCCCCCCCCCCCCCCCCCCCCCTTACCCTAGTTGCGCCACTAGCTAAGCTTAAGAAAAAATATAATGTGCAATTCCCATTCTTTATACTTCATTTTGTTCACATTTGATTTCTTTATCATCATCATTATTATTATAATTGTAAACAAAAAAAAGTCAAATTTGTCAGGGGAAAAGAAACCTAATTTTCTGATGATGAAATTTGCCCCATTTGTAATGTATCTTTTTTTTTTTTTTTTTTTTTTTTTTTTTTTTTATTAAAATAAAAAAAAACTTCTTTATTTTTTTTTTTTTTTTTTTTTTTTTTTTTTTTTTGTAATAAAATTATTACAGTCCTTTTAATTTTTGTTTTTTTTTTTGTTTGTTTTTTTTTTTGGTCAACAACTCTCTCTTTCTTTTGTCCGTCTCACTTTTTACTCAAGTCGACCCAGGTGTTGAAATTTCCACACAAAATGTTCACCGGTAGGCGGGCTTATCTGCTCCATCTCACCTCTAAAAACATGGTGGTTAAGGTTGGTTTCACTCAAAATGAGAGTGAGTGTTTGGTTTGACTGTTTAGAATGAAATGCTTTGTCATAAACTAAAAAAAAATGTCTCAATTGCGGACAAGTCATCTATATAATACACTGAACTGAAGTACCATTCATAATTTGCATAAGTACAGTTTGATTTTCGTCACCATGAAATGAATTATTATAACTACAAGTTCTGTTACATTTACCCTTTTTATAACACAATTTTTTCATGTGCAATTTTAATCAATTAAAAAAAAAAAATGATTGTTTTTTTTTTTTTTTTTTTCCTTTTTTCTTTTTGTGATTCTGTTAAATTTACCCTTTTTATAACACAATTTTTTCATGTGCAATTTTAATCAATTAAAAAAAAAAATGATTGTTTTTTTTTTTTGTTTTTTCCTTTGTTCTTTCTGTGAACCATTAGAGGAAATGTTTATTTTCAGCAGCGTGTGAATGCATTATCAAGGGACATGATTGCATGGGGAGAGATGAGAAAGTTAACATGTATGACTTTGAAAGAGAAACATATATTGTCTTTGTAAGCTTATGGAATTATTGCATGGAGTAATTTTTCTTACTTGTTATTACACTAAAATTGTGGAATGGCTCTCTGTGTCAATCTGTTTGGATAATGAGTGAAGTGCTGTTTTTTTTGTTTTTTTTTAAGAACACTGTTGCTGCTCCCCTTGAGAAGTATGGCTAAAAGTATTATGTATGTTATAGAAAACTTAGGATCTGACCTGGTTTGGCGTTAAAGAGAAATGATTGGGTTAAAAGAAAACGTTTAGAGTGAGCTTGAATCACGATAATATTTTTTTTTTATTCTAAAGAGAACATTTTAAAAAGTAAGACTTATTATTAATTAAAGTTAATAATTTGAGGCTTTTTGTTTCAAAGATTAATCTCTTATTGAACATTCTTTTACTAATAAATTTGAAAGTCTAAGCTTAAAACTCCTTGACTTTTATAGTCTTCAAATCTGGCTCAATATTTATGGCATTAAAAAACAGTAACACAAAATTAAGCTTTGGACTCCACTAATATTGAATCCACCTGTAACATATCTACACAAAATCTAAACTAAAAACATCTTTCCATAAGTCAACTGCATTGCCAAATAAATAATTCCTGGCAAATTGGCCAGTTAATGAACTATTTGAATTTCAAAAATAAATTTGGCGGGTTTACTATAAAAATTTGTCCTGTAATTTTTCAGCCCTTGAATATCTTGACAGACAGGGACATGTTATAATGTCTCTATATAAATGACTTGGCCAAATTATTACAGAACATCATGCAATTTCAATATAGAGTTTTTTTTGGTCTTGATATATCATGTAACACAACTGCGCAAGAATTATAATTATTGAATTCAAATGCTGAGAAATTTACTGTAGAAAAAATACATTGAATCTATTACAAACGGTAAAGATATTGATTGTCATGAATTCCTATTTAAGGAAACAAAACTAATTTTTATGACTTCATATCGTGATTCAGTGCTGGCTCTCCCAAAGCTATAATTATATTTGTGAACACTTATCTTGCCCCATGAATAAAGGTAGGCTTGGCTGATCTTAAGTTATCATTATCAGGTTTAATTATCAGAACTCTCACATAAGTAGCTTTTTGTTAAAAGAAAAAAATATTTGCCTCATTTTTCTTTTTACGGAAGGGACAATGGTACGGTACTCGCATGAATAAAATGCTCTTGCAAACAGATTTGTTGGGAAAACTATTTTTTCATATGCTTTATTTTATTACAGACATTTCCTTCTCTTTTTGAATCTAAGTTCCATTACTTTGCCTGTGAATTAGTTACAAAATTACATGATGACTTTTCAATTTTAATCTTATAAGGTGATTTTTATCTGGCCTGTACCAATGTCCATGTTAAAATTCAAGCAATAATCTTGATAAACTACAAAGCTACTTTTAAAGTGCTGAATGGGTTTAAAATAACTCCACCCTGAAGCCACAAACAGTGTTATCAAGTTGAGCAACATTGTAAAGGGAAGAAATAAGTTGATCCAGTTATCCTCAATGTTGACGAAAAGCCATGTCTCCAAGCTTTATCTTTAAGATATTCACTAAGTTATAGTTTATGTAAAAATTATTTGGTCTAAAGGCTTGTTACGAGGTCTGAGACAAATAGTCCCTTGTCATAACATTTGAAATATTTCACTTGATTTTGACTGTTATTCTGCCAAAGAAAAATTTGTAATAATTATTGTTTTACACTCAATATAATTTAATATAATTGGCAAGTTCCTTTAATTTGCTACTTTTTTGCTGTTCAAGTTTTATTGACAGTATTAAAAAAACCTTGTAGTAATTAGGGCAGACTTTATCATCATTCTTATGTATTATAACAGGGGTAATTAGGGTTCAGTTGACCACTGAGGTCGGTGGACCACTGTGGATGTTAGTTTTTGGAAACAGTGGATCTAAAAAAACAACAACATATGGTTCAGTCCTACCAGCTTATAGCTACTAGTCCATCCGCTTCTGTCTTGTCTGCGGTGAGTCTAGTAACAATGGCGAACAATGTTAGATCAGTGGCAGCAATGTGGCCCGGGACTTAGTACTATACTCAAACTATTAATTAATTCTTCTACTTCTACTGACATTTATGTAATCACTTCACAATTCTGTATTCTGTGTTTAATTTTGTTAACAAGCACATACTTCAATGATTATATTAAAAAATATTAAATAAATTTCAGAGGCTTTTTCTAGTGTATGAAGTAAATGATTGCTTGTTAGTGGGCCAACCTCCCAATACTGTCTTATGGCACAAAGCATGGCTAGTACTAGCAGGCCTATTTTAATTTACTTACTGTGTGGGACAAATCATGGCTAGTAGTCCTTTCTCCCTTAACTGACTGTAAGGGAAACATTCAGCTAGTAGGCCTATCTCCCTTTACTCTCAGAATAGGTCAAAACATGGCTAGTAGGCCTATCTTCCTTATAAGAGTGTTGGACTGCGATATTATTAAATAAATATTGTATCTTCCTTAACTGACTATATGGGAAAAAACATGGCTAGTAGTCCTAGCTCATTTAACTGACTGTAAGGGACAAAACATGGCAGTGCATTATGCCTGCTGATAGGGTTCCATTATTTACACCAGGGGAACATCTATTGAATTCTTATTACTAGCTACTAACTTTTAAATTCTATATAAAGATACACAGTTATGTATGGGTACTTTTTCCGCCTCAGAAAATTGCCTTTTTTTAAAAATCATGATTTTAGTACAACCGATAGCTAGGCTGTGATCTTGGGACCTTATTTGGGCTTTGTAGAAGTCTCAAATAATTATTCATGTAAAAATGTCCTGAAAATGCATTTTTGTCACAATATTGTTCGGTTAATTTTATTATTATATATGGAAAATATGATTTAAATAGCTGGAGTTGGAATAGCAAACCAGGTGTTGTAATTGTTTTTATTTCTCTCCCACCCAATGTAAAATGTACACAGCTTGGCCTAGCACGTGCAGGTTTTTATATGTGTATGCATGTTTTTACTTGGCGGACGATGGCGTCCTTTTAAAAAACTTGATCATCCTGTGAATATGCCTTCTTGTCATAATGTACCAGCTATTTTTTTAAGTGTATGCGAAACTATGATCACTTTACGATAAATTGTATGATTTTGATTGATGGTCGTGATACGTGTGGCATTGTGATAACATATATAAAAGAATGATAGGATTTATCTAAATGCATGGGTGGCTTTCGTGTGAGCCATATTTTGTATTGGATGTGGCAGATGCTGTGTTTGATGTTTCAGATTCTGAGTTGGATGTGGCAAATGCTGTTTTGGATATGCTTGGGGCAAGGCAAAAAAGTACATAACTGTCAGCAGTGATGTCATTAAAACATAGAAAGAATAAAAATAACATTTATCAGTCTCAAGAGTTCTCAAGATAATAAAAATAGCGTTAAAATAAAAACTAAATATTTCAGATTGGACTTAGCCCTCTGTGATATTTACTTGTAGCTACATTGCATAAGTTAATCTTAAATTAAAAAAAATGTTTCAAACATTTTTATTATGTTTGTCATCTTAACACTTGTGCTTATTCTTGTTATGAACTTGTAACTTGGAATTAGAGAATTTAATGTCATCAGAAATTTAGTTACTTTTGGTTTCAATTTAACCAAATAAATTTAGTAAGTTTCTTTGAAAATGGTGGTAGAAAGTATTAACTAGGTATTTTCTTTAACTCAGATGATTTAGATTTTTTGCGTTTAATTTGATGATCTGAAAAGTAAAAAATTTGAACTCCAATCCTTTTATTTATTTATTTTTTTTTAAAATGGATAGGCCAATAGTAGGCTACACATATACCATTATTTATCATGGTCACTAAGAACCTTAATATCTCCATTTTTTTACTTTTTAAATGGATAGGCCAATAGTAGGCTACACATATACCATTATTTATCATGGTCACTAAGAACCTTAATATCTCCATTTTTTTACTTTTTCTTGGCCTATGTTAAAAAATATTTAACATATTAAAGTTTTTTATTGCAGTATGAAAAAAATAAAAAGTATAGCATCCATTAATTATTTCTATGGTAACTACAAAAAAAAAATAATAATTACACTTTTATCTTTTGTGTCAGTGATTCGGTCAACCAATTGTTAATGAAAAGTATTTCCTTGTAATAAAATAAAAATTGATTGATGGAATCAAGTAAAGGCCAGTATAGAATGAAAATTCAAAGATTTGATACAAAATAACAGGACTGTCTTAAAACAACATGAGAGAAAAAAATACAACAAAGATGAAGTCTTTGGTATGATTCAATGTTGACAAAATGATCGAAATAAAACTTAGTTGCTGCTAAAATGATCTGCAGTTTGCCAATCCCCTGCAAACCTTTCACTAAGCCTGCATTAATTCTTCAATTTTTAAAAATCGCATGCCCTGATATTTAGAAACATGACAAGTTGGCTGCTAAAGAGTGTCTCAATTCCTTTTGTCACTTGAAGGTGATGCCGTCCAAACTTTCATACGGGTAGAAAAGGCAGTGCTGGAATTGGAAGACACTAGAGCACAACTTTGTTACGTCTAGGTACCAATCACATGTACTCAGTTTAAATAACTTGAGAAGACACAAAAAGAATATTTCAACCTGTTAGCTTGTCCGCGCCATAAAAGTGTCAGCTTCTTCTAAACTCAATTCGATAAAGATATGAAAATGTTTTTTTTAACACCAATGTTAAGGTAATTATTTTTTTCTTTTCTCTGTTTGCTGACAAGCCCTGTTAAAGAATTTTAAAGCTTAATCGCTAGGTCCAACACTCTTAAAATCTAATAGAGTAAACCTCACTTGGCTGACATGAAAGAGCAGGACTTACAGAAAGTTTTAGCAGGTACAGAAATAGATAAGAATTGTAGAGAAAGATTTAAACTAGAGTCATTTTGCATCAGTGCTCAATTGATAGAAAGCATGTAGTTATAAAAAGTCACAGGCTCAAAATTGATATTTCCCAGCTCAATATTTATTTACTAAAAAAAGTATTTTGTAAAATATTGTTTTTTTCCCCTATTCTCTGCCACATAATAAAATTAATTTATTTAATTCAACTTAATTGATTATTTTCATTGAGACATATATGACAATTGAATTAAATGATTTGACTGTACTAATAAATATCATGTTGGTCAAGGATAACTACAAAACATTATAATTTAAATACAATTAGGTAGAATTTTTTTTAAAATTCAAAATATTTGCTTTTCAATATACAATAAACCGGTCACATTGTCCAACGTGAAAAGATGTCTACTTACATATTTTTTTTGATATTTTAAAAAATTTATTAAAATTTAAAAAAGATTTAAAATAATAATCCAATAAATTTTTATAAAATTATCCATGTTACGTTTTATATTAAAATAAAAACTTCAATTTTCTTATTACTATAATAAATAAGTCTATGTGAAACTTATCAGTTTAAATAAGCCATAATTTCTTAACCTCTAAGCAAAAAGTAATGCTGAATGAAATTTTATATCACAATAGAATGGCCACATAACTGCTCATGTGACTTAGGGGGAGGGGAGAGCTTCTATGTGTCTGTCTGCTCTGTAAACAAGTGGGTGCGGTTGTTTCTTCTTAGAGAATTCTTGACATTTGTTCAATGTGTGTATATGCAACGTCTGTCTATCTCTCATGGTTAGATGTTGACCAGGCAGTAACATTAGAAGCAGGAATACATCTCTGTGAAGGGATTGGCGCCATTTTTTTATCTTCACCTTTTTTTTTTTTATATATCATTGTTCTTTCCATTGATTTTTACAACAGTTAAGAAGAAAATAGTTATAAAAATTATTGAAAAAAACAAAGTGAAGATATAGAAAAACTCAGTATTGTTTGCAAATTGAATTCATATTTAATTTCAGTTTTGATCTGGTAATCAGGAGGATTTTTTTTTTCAATAAAATTTTTTTTAAGAGATTTAAAAAAAAAAAAAAAGACACTGTTTCTTCTTCTTTTAAAGCTTAAAAATTAAATTTGAAAGAAATGTTACTCTGTTGTTGTTTTTTTTTTGTGCGTTTGAGATTTTCTGTTTTTAGTTTTCATATAAATTATCTTTCATATCTATGCCTCTACTCATTGAAAACATGCTGTTAATACTTGGTGAATTTCTGACCATGTGGCTTGTGACAGTAAACATTGATTTTAACATACAATTTGGCACAAGAACCTGTCAATATCATTTATTTTTCCTCAACATTTCAAATGTAAATGTTTTTTATCTTTTTTGCAATGAAGTATAACCGTAAAATTTTTTTGCATGTTCCAAGGATGCTGCCTGTGCGTGTGTTTTAAAATATATAAATCTATTTTTTTCCAAGGCTCCTCTTTTTTTTCTGTCCTATTTTTAAACATTTTTTTTTTTTTTAAATATTTTTTTTTTAAATTTGGAAAATTGAGGATGAAAATAAATGAAATAATTAAAAAGCCTTTCTGTCCTGTATTTCTTAGGTGAATTTTTTGCTATTTTTCTGATTGTAAATACCTATTTCATGTACAATGTCAATGTATTTATATAAAGATGAGCATACTCTATACATTGAATTATCAAGTTAACTCTACTTTTTATTTGGTTAAATATTGATCTTTTACAAAAATTATCTGCCTTTTTTTTTTTTTTATTTTTTTTTTTTTTTTTTTTTTTCTTTTTTTTTTTTTTTTTACTTTAAAAGAAAAAAAAAAAGTTAAAAAGCAAGAAGCTTTTTAGTACAATACTTTCTGTTTTTCATTGACCTAGGACAAAGTTGATTAATGAACATGTTAGGGCCAATTGTGGAGGAGTGATGATATTTATTTTTATGATTTCCTTTTTCTTTGCCACTTTAATTTTTTTCTCATAGCTGTGATCATTTATCGATTACGTATGATTATTTTTCTTTATTGAGTAGTTTAAAAAAAAGGAAAAAAAACCAAGAAAGAACAAAAAAAAACAACCCAAACCAAAATTGTTTATGCATTTATACCAAATGTTGTCATTCATTGATAAATATATTACCATCATTTGGGAATATATATATATTATAGATAAAAATTCACAATGAATTTTAAATGTATTAAAAAATGGGGGAGTAATCATTCTGTGAGATGTATTTGAAATCACATTTTCTTACTATTTTTGTCTTCTCCAAATCTATGCTAAAACAAGAGTTTTAGAAATTCAAATAAATACGCAATGTGACGTCAGGAGAAAAGAGTGGTTCAACGTTTTAAATGAAATAGTGCTGGTCTTTTTACGAAATTACACCTCAAATAAATCATATATAGCAATATAGTTATATTTTATAAGACACAAAAATAGATAAAAATTCAGTTGTTAATTCTTTATTTTTGCAACATTTCGGATCACAGAATTAATTTGTAATAAAAATTAATTGATATAAAAAAATAAAAACTTTAAAAAAAAAAAATTCAAGAATAGCTGCAAGCATAGCAAAGAATATAAATATACATAAGGGAATATTATCATGATTATAGGTATATCAAATGTTTAAAATGTTTTCATTAGGGTAACTAGAACATAGGCCCAAAGGTTTGGAACCATAATGGCTGGGTTTGGTTTTAATAATATATTTTGTAACAAATTATTTATTATCACTCCATTTGTGAAATATTTAATTTATGGTACGTTCAATTGAGCCAAATTAAAAAAAAATTTCAATGAAGCCTTTGGTCCCTGACTTCCTCTAGCAAATTATATTACTAGATATAAGCAACAGGACACTGCCAGACACAACTCATCAATCTGTTTCTGTTACTGCAATAGTTAATCTCAAACCCATGTAGTCAGTTATACAATTGTTGAATGACTCTTCTCTTGATGTCACATTTATTTTTAGAAAATAACTTTAAAAAAAAATGTTTACTGAAACATGTACAAAATTTTAATTGATTGATTGACTTCCTTTATGTGATGTTAGAAGATACATTTTTGGTTTTTGAACTTTCTTTTGAGAAATTTAACCCCAAAAAGTTAATTTTTTAATGCTATTTAATTTAATTAATATGAAGAAAATTCACTTTTTGACAACATATATGAATGTGTTTTATGGTATTTGATATTTACTTAAGTAAGCTGAAGAAGTCTGAAAAGCTATGTTATAATTTTAAAAATGACAAAATTAAAAATCTGCCATGAAATAATTAGTACTTGATGTTTACACCACCCTGTGTCATTCTTTCCAAGCAATTATCACATAAAGAAAGGGGCCTCAACACCATTTGGGAAGAAGTAACTCTCTTGTTAAACAAGTCCATTTTTATTTTTACTAGGCACTCTATTTTTATTTTTGCTAGGCACCCTGAAACATTTTAGCTACTGTTCTTATATTACGTTACCCCTCTGTTAAGGATGCATTCATTAAAGCACTTATCACCTGCAGATATAACACCAGTGTTTTGCATAAGGACATGAGCAAAAGTGTTGTTGACATTAGCTAACTAATTTTTTTTTTTTTTCACTTGTTTAAACCGGACACTGATTTCATTAAATTTACATTAATTAATTTAGTCATTTATTTGTATTTTTTTTTTTTAAATCTTCAGAGCACATTTAATATTTAATTTTTTAAAATATAAGTTGTATATTTTGTTTAAAAAAAAACAAACCCAAACACATTTATACGAATCATTGTTTCATTATAATTATAAGGATACAATTGATACGATTATATAAAAAAATATTAAATATATTTTTCTTCTCTTTTTTCTATCCTTCTTTCTTCACACAATTTTTCCTTCTCAATGTTCAGCAACTGAAGTTATTATTATTATTATTTTTTTTCTTTTAATCTTTTGTTGTTTGTTAGTTGTAAGCGCCACATTGAACCATGAGATGACATCATTGATGTGAAGACTATCAAAGATCAATAAAAACAGTGAAACGTTTGTGTCAAAAAAAAAAAAATCATAGCATATTTTCTTGATTCTCTTAATTCATTAACAAAAAAAATTGGAATGTGGTTATGTATAGCTTAATAATGGGGTTACCTATAGCTACAAAATGTTATGTAAAGCTAAAACAATTTTTGTTGTGTGTAACTAATAATGTGGTTAGGTATAGCTAAATATGTGGTTATGCATAGCTCAAAATGTGTTTGGTTATGTGTAGTTTAAATGTGGCTATGCATAGCTCAAAATGTGTTTGGTTATGTGTAGTTCAAATGTGGCTATACATAGCTCAAAATGTGTTTGGTTATGTGTAGTTCAAATGTGGCTATGCATAGCTCAAAATGTGTTTGGTTATGTGTAGTTCAAATGTGGCTATGCATAGCTCAAAATGTGTTTGGTTATGTGTAGTTCAAATGTGGCTATGCATAGCTCAAAATGTGTTTGGTTATGTGTAGTTCAAATGTGGCTATGCATAGCTCAAAATGTGTTTGGTTATGTGTAGTTCAAATGTGGCTATGCATAGCTCAAAATGTGTTTGGTTATGTGTAGTTCAAATGTGGCTATGCATAGCTCAAAATGTGTTTGGTTATGTGTAGTTCCAATGTGGCTATGCATAGCTCAAAATGTGTTTGGTTATGTGTAGTTCAAATGTGGCTATGCATAGCTCAAAATGTGTTTGGTTATGTGTAGTTCAAATGTGGCTATGCACTGATAAAAAATGTAGTTGCATATACCAAATAATTTTGTTATATATATAACTAAAAATATGGTGGTATATAGCTAAAAATGTGGTTATATATAACTAAAAATGTGGTTATGTATAGCTTAAAAAATTCACTCTTGGGCGTTAATGGTGAGATAATATCTAGAAAAATATATAACAACAGATAAAACCGGGAGACAAAGTCTAAGGGGAAACAGACCAGGAACTAGAATATTTACTGAACACCCCACTTATGTTTTCATGTTATGGTGTGTGTGTGTGTGTGGTAGAGCGAGCGCTGAAAGGAACTTTTAACAGTTACTTAAGAAGTAAGTTACGAATAAGTACGCGCAATCAAAATTTTAAACATGAAAACAATTATTATAACAAGGCGTTGGGGTAGGTCTATTTTTTTTTTCTCAACTCGATTCGAGTCAGATGAGTAGGGTTCATGAAAACACGCGAGACGGTATAGTTTTTAAAAATAAAATGTATACTTTCACTTTGAATAATTTCCTTCCTCTCAATTCACGATATCGTCATCAAGCCCATGCCACCCACAAATCATATGAAGAGGTAATGATACGAGCCTACCCATAGTGCTATTTTCTGTCCGAAAATAGAGAGTATTTTTCCTTGTACCCCATAGTCACGGCTTCAATACAGTTCAGTCAAAAAGTATGGGGATAATAATAGTGAACATACATGTATCAATAAGTAAAACATGCATAACAACATCACTTTAGGCTTTTCTCAACTGCTACTTGAAGAAAGCAGTGATCACTTACGTATTTAAAACTTGTCCCTTTGAGTAAGCTGTGCCATTCTCTTGTCATCTCTGATTATAACGGTTCCTTGGAGAAAGCTAGACCTTGTTTTAGGCAATGTTCCCTGATTAAAATTGTTCCTTAGGCAATGCCCTTGATTAAAATTGCTCCTTATGCAATGTCCCTGATTAAAATTGTTCCTTGGAGAAAGCTAGACCGTGTTTTAGGCCATGTTCCCTGGATTAAAATTGTTCCTTGGAGAAAGCTAGACCGTGTTTTAGGCAATATTCTCTGGTGCATTTTGCCAATGATGGCGATCCACAGAGATTTTTCCAGCAGCTCGAGATTTGATAGCTTGAAAAAGCTGGGTGAAAAAAAATTAGAATATTATGTAAACAAATGGCTATCGAATGTCAGGCACTCAGAAATGGCCTTAAAAATTGTGATTTTTTTTTCCATTGATCCTGATATACTGAAACTGACCATTACACTTTATTACAACAGAATTGACCATAACAGCATAACTGACCATTACACTAAAACCAGCCCAGCACCCCGAAGACTTACCTTGTCAAAGTCAGGTCGTCCTGCTTGTGTCCGGGTCCTGAGTCCGGTGATGTGGTCAGCATTATCTGTGCTGTGCACAATGTCCAGCGCAACTTGTACACCAACACCTTGGACTTCATTCATGCTCGGGGCACCTGGAAAGAAACAAGGACAGTAGGCAAAAATTGTATTAATTCAACCCTGTTTCCCGAGCAGCGGTTCTTTTTGTATATCCAACGAAAAAAAGCTTAGCTTCCATTGCAGAGGGTCTTCGTTTTGTCCCCATAGACTCCAAAGGAACATGTAGATATGTTTGTTTTGGTTTGACAAGAGAGATAAATATTGTCAAACTAAATTTAACAGTCCAAGGTCCATGACATTATCAGAATTTTTTTTATTTTTTTTTGGGGGGGGGGGGGGGG
>CAXITT010000350.1:372916-443367 GCA_964033795.1 Lymnaea stagnalis
AATTTTTTGCAATGTTTTAATATAGTTTTAATTTACTTTACTGTAGCGTATTTGTATGGTGAACGAACGGACAGGACATCAGCTTAGTTACTTTCTCTTTATTTTCTCTTTACTTTAATACATTTTTGTCTAAATTTTTTTGGCTATCCAATCAATCTAAGGGGGGGGGGCAAGTGCCCCCCACTTGCCCCTAACTGCGGGCGCCCATGTAAGCATACAAATTTATTATTGGGTGATAATTAGTGGGTCTATAATGAGACAGAAATGATCCCATAAGTACGCACATTTCTAGATCACATTCCAAGGCAGGGTGGGGGTGTAATTTTAAGTAGTGTAGGAGATTTGGATCTTTAAAGAATCTTTAATGAGTATGGCACAAGCACATTTCATAACCGAAGCTATGCACAAATTAAATTTTAAAAAATTAATAGGCCTAACTATAGCCTATATATTGGATATAGGACAATTAATTGTGCCTACATCTGCTCTGTTAGGGGCCAACATGTTCGACCTATAGAGTGTTACTAATAGATCCAGTCAAACCTCCTACTCCTAGACATAGCTAATTTTCTGGTATTTCCTATTAAATGTTATACCAGTAATAAAAATGGTACCGGTATTCTTCATGTAGACTCACTTTCACCCACTGTAGAGATGTCTTTAAATGATGTCAAAGCTTGATAGGATATCGTTTAGTTTTTTTTAAGCACTATGATATATCACGTAGTCCAGAAATGTTCTGTCAGAAATAGTTGACATGCCGCGCAACAGTGTTATGATGCAGAGAGGTGTCTCCATCAGGCGGCCATCTGAGAGACGGGGAGGGGCATATATGCCCTACATCGATAATAACAGAATCTAATCCTGTTTAAGGCTAGTATTTTTTCCTGATCCTTGAGGGTGTCCCTAAGTCTACCCAGCTCTGGCCTTAGCTGGGGAAAAGTAAAGCTGGCTGGTTATTGCGCTGGCCATACACTCAAACTTCAATTGCCCCAAGGGAACTTTACTTCCCAAAGACTCGCAATGCATCCTACGACCAGCAGGGTTCCAATTAATTTTTGTATGCTTTTTTTTGTATTTAGACCCATAGTTACAACAGTGACAGTATGGCTTTTTGTTTCAATTATCAACATTTTTTTTTACAAGAGCTAAAATTGTTGATGTCAATGATATTGATGTGTTTTAAGTACGGTACCGGTATGTTCCTTTCATAGTCATCACTAAGTGTTATTTCAACTATTTCTGGAGCGGCATATTGTGTCCCTACTTATTATGATACTTATTAGAAAATAAAATGAAACAAATAAAACGTGACATATTTTTTTAGCTAAACATTAATACACAACTCTGTGATCTAGAATATTTGAATAAGTAAGTTATTAATAAGTATTTGTTTATTAGAGAAAAAACAAATGGATGTTAAAGTCTATGAGTGGAATTATATAAAGAAAATTAAACAGTCAAAAGAGCTAAAAGTATATCACAATGTACAGTTAGAACAGCTGTATCTGACTTATACATGGTTTATGCGGCTCATCTGCATGTCCATGTTGTTTACAGTTTTTTTGACGAAACTTGAATGAACATTCTAACAAAATAGACTGAAACTTGTAACATAAGAAACAAAACTACATGAAAATAATAATAAAACTATGTGAACAGAATAAGAAAGCTATATGAAGAATATTATTATAATATAACACTACGAAATAACCATTATATATATATTTTTTTTTAAATTTTATTTATAAAAATGAAGCTTCCCGACGAGGAATCGAACCTATGTCCGCCGAGTGACGGGCGGAGATACTGACCACTATACTACCGAGGAGATGTTTTCACACAAACTTTGTATTTTATATTCATAAAGTGAGCTAAAGGGCACTAAAGAAACAAGAGTTATCCTGTCTTGTGTCTATCTGTGTGTGTGTGTATCATCAATCTTTTACTTCCGTAAGCACCACTAACTCTCTGACTCTGTCTGTTGGCGAATTGACAAAATAATAAAACTGGAAAAAAAAATCAATAAAAAAAAATAAAATAAATACCGATAACAGTTATCGGGAGCTGTGAACGACAGTGCACCAATGGCGGCAAATTTGCGACACGGCCCCGGGGGGGGGGCGCACCTTACGAAATGATATACTCATAGAGGGGCGCGCACCTTACCAAATTACATACTCTTTACGGAAGTATTTCTCAACCTGTGGGTCACGACCCCTTTTGGGGTCGCACGACCCTTTCCCAGGGGTCACCTAAGACCATCTGAAAACACGTACACTTACAGTTGTGAAGTAGCAACGAAAATAATTGTGTGGCTGGGGGTCGCCACGACTTAAAGAAATGTATTAAAGGGTCGTGACATTAGGAAGGTTGAGAGACACTGCTTTAAGGGGTTACGCACCTTATCAAAGGATATATACCCATATGGAGTTGCAGATTGCACCAAATGACATTCACATATGGGATTTCGGACCTTACCAAATGACATATGCTCATAGAGAAGTGTAGACCGGACCAAATGACATATGCATCTAGGGGTTGTCATTAAAGCAGGTTGCCACCAAAATAGGTTTACACAGAGCCGGTGACCACTTAAAGCAGGTGCACCAGACTAGGTTGCCAAGACAACAGTTCACCATTGCAGCGATTTGCCACCAGACAAGGTTGCCTCCAGTGCAGGTTGCATAAGACCAGGTTGCTATCAACCAAGGTTTCCCTTAGAGCACACGGACTTGGAGTAGATTCATTAGAAGGCCCCGAGTGGTTGAGGCTATGAGTTTACAGCAACGGGGTAAAGAAGTCTTAGTGAAATCAAGAGTTTACAACAACGAAGTATAACAGTCACATGAGTAGACCACAATGTGGGATACCAGTCCTAGTGACATCATGAGTTCACCGCAATGGGGAATACTAATCATAGTGACATCATGAGTTCACCGCAATGGGGAATACTAATCATAGTGACATCATGAGTTCACCGCAATGGGGAATACTAATCATAGTGACAACATGAGTTCACCGCAGTGGAGAATACTAATCATAGTGACATCATGAATTTACTGCAATAGGGAATACTAATCATAGTGAAATCATGAATTTACTGCAATAGGGAATACTAATCATAGTGACATCATGAGTTCACTGCAATAGGGAATACTAATCATAGTGATATCATAGGTTTTCTGCAATAGGGAATACTAATCATAGTGACATCATGAGTTCACTGCAATAGGGAATACTAATCATAGTGACATCATGAGTTTTCTGCAACAGGGAATACTAATAATATTTTCTAGGATTTGTTTATACTGACCATGGCACGTGTAAATAATATGCGATTATCCGCTATAGGGCAGAATTCTCTACTTAAAAATAGTATTGTGCACATAATATTAAAGCATGACATTGACCAAATTGAAGTTTCTTTTTAATATTGGGGAAAAAAGTCACAGGAAAAAAGTCACAAAATATTTTTATATAAACTCCCAGACTAAGTGATAGAGTTTATGAAATTATAATTGTAAGTCCAAATGTATGTTTATTGACCCAAAAAACACATTAAATAGAAAATAGCAGTAGCTTATTCAGATTGCGTTGTGATTCTCGTTTGGGATTAAATGTGTCTTTGCTATTTATATTAAACATATCCATTATTACTCACACATTCAATAATATGATTTATTATTACTCAGCTATACATCCTTTGTGAGAGTGTGCGTGCGTGTGTTATGCGTATTTGTATTATGTATACATATTGTAATCACACACATACGTCTATCGAGACAAAGCATCAATGGCCTCAATGTGTTCAGTGAGGATTTGGACAGAAATTTATAAAAAAAACTATTTTGTTCCCAGTCTTGTCAGACTTGACCAAGGTGCTCCCCCGGCTGATGTACAATCACATACTTGTAATCATACTCAAGCTCGTTATTGTCACCAGCGGAGTGGGGTCGGAGCGAAACATATACACATTCATTTGTTCTCTTTAGCTTCTTAGGATTTCTTTATGATACCGGTATCTGATTTTTTTTTTTTTTAATCCTGTGTCTTTTTTTCTTTAACTTTTTTTTTTGTAACTTTTTTTCTCCCTCACCAAATATACACATTCATTTGTTCTCTTTAGCTTCTTAGGATTTCTTTATGGTACCGGTTTCTGATTTTTTTTTTTTTTAATCCTGTGTCTTTTTTTCTTTAACTTTTTTTTGTGTAACTTTTTTTCTCCCTCACCAATACCACATCACCCACCATACAGGTTCACATGCATCTTGCCACATCACCCACAATGTGCGTTTATATAAATGTTACTTTCATTCAACATAAACATCAACATACAATAAATTAAAGAAGAAAAAAATCATATCAATTTATTTATACATGTTTTTTAAAAATAAAAATTGAGATAATTATTTTAAAATTGTTCACAAAAGAAGAAACAGTTAATTTTTTAAAATATTTTTTACGTTTATTGGATCAAAGGTTCAAAGATAAAATCGAATAAAAGAATGTCCAAATTTAAACAATAGAAAGTCTTGAAAATAAACAAAATATTAACGTGTTAAAATTACATGGGATGGGATTGCTAGAGGTCGGGGTGCCGATACTGGAGGTGGGGGTGTTCATGGAGCGTAGTGTTAGGGGTTGTACATATTAAAATATTAGTACATTTTTTTTTTACATTATCGATAATATAGCCAGTCTCGACCAGTTCCAGTATAATTTATGCCCTCAGCGTTGACCCCACTGTGGACATGGCGGTCATATTGCCAGCCACCATACTCCAGTGAGTAGACATAAGCCCCACTGCTGCCTGGACATGTACACGTTGTGTACGTGAACTTGGTCTTATTACCACTCACTTTGCACCTGTCTATCCACTGACCTACAGAGATCTGTTTAGGACATCCATGTGGATGGGATACTATGAAAGCAAACTTGGACTCATCTCTAGAGCTCCTGTATTTGATAATTACTTTCTCCCATAGATCAACCCTGTGTCTGACCATCTTGTATAGGTCATCCAGTAAATCTACGTCACATGACACACAATCCAGCTTGCACAAGTCATCCGCAATGTTTGCATCATGCACCGTCCAGCCATCAAGAGTGACCAGTGGACTATCTTGTCTATCAAAGAATAATTTACACGTGGTGTGTCTCGCCTCCAGGTCATCAAACACCACGTGTGTGGCCGTGTACATCCATACATTACCCCAAGCGTTGCTGGGTGTGTCAAAGTGTTGACACTTGTGACATTGACAAGTTCCCAGGTGATATTTCTTGATGTCTTCCTCTGTCCACTTGTTAACAATCCACATCATCCCAGTGCCTAGTCTCATGACGTCACTTCCTCTCTTGTCATAAAATGGGTATGGTTGATTGGTGTTTGGCCAAAACTCTGGTCGTGCTCTACTGGTCCTTTTAACGGTAACCCTGACAGTCAGGTCAGCTGTAGCTTTCATGAAATCAACTAGGTCACTGTCATGGTAACCTTTAGGCAGGTAATTGATGTTAAAATCGCTGACAGGTATAAACTGTGTATGACCTGGATTCTTCGTACAGCTAACAACGTGTTTGTGTAGATCTGCTTCTCCACCTTCTGATTCTGACACCTCACTTTCATGTGTACCTGACAAGGTCATAAAATAAAGTAAGTTTTAATCTATGTGTGACACCTGTCTCTCATCTATTACCTCTATTGAACTTGCTTTTATTAACTCTCTATATATTAATTTAAATATTTTAAAAGACTAATTTCAGAGATATTTTCTGAGACAATAATTGACGTAAGAATAAGAGTGTGCGAAGACTAAAATCTTAAGATTAAATTAAGACTGTTCGATCATGGGAGTTCTATAATAATTTTTGTGCACTGGATGTTATGTTTGTGTACGCAAGTTGTGTTTTTGAGAGATTACTTAGTTAATGAACGCTCTCCGGCGCTTCTCTTGGTGGCGTATTTTTATATTTATAGTCTAACCTTCTTCTTCTATACTAGAATAAGTGACCCGATGTTATCGGGATAATAATGGTAGATCCTATGCGACAATTTCTAACTGCTATTGCAAAAACTCATCCCAATTCATAAATTTAAAAATGTAATAATATTTAAGTTTCTAACATCATTACGTTTTGAGAAGAATTTATCTGCTATATATTATAGGCCTACTCTACTGCTTTTCACGCTCCTAAACTAATTTTCCCCCCACTAAACATGACCTAAATTACACAGTCTAAATTATTACTAATTATATCACCTTTGTCACTAAATAAGTTAATTGAGGGACAATTACTACGTTAGAGAATTACTTAAGATTTACCCCTTTTTGTGCCCTTGAATTAAAACTTTTTTTCTCTAAAACTTGTTTAAAAAAAATTAAATTTACACCAAAAACTCTTTATATGATATAAAAATATTTTATGTTATAGGAATTCGATATATATTGATATGGTCAGCAAAAATGTAAACATATTTTAAAAAATATATATATATTAAAAAAAATATATATTATCAGAAAATCTTAAAACAAAGAATTCTTTTATCTAAAGAAGGATCGCGCAACCTGTTTTTACGTCTATAACAGATTTGAGTCTTGTTGTTTTTTAAAAAATTTAAATGTTTAATCTCATAAAATACAAATCTCTTTACTTTTTGCAAAGTAAAAACCAAAACTTATTTTAAGGTTTTGAAATTAAATATTAACCCATCCCTATTTTTTTAAATCATTTTTTTTTCAAGTGTATAAAATGATTGGGTTTTGATATTCATGGTTATACTTATATCAATGTACCCAAGATTTGTTAACGTCATTGATCTTCTTAATTGGTAAACATAATTGTAAAAAGAGAGAGTTACATCTCTTTTTTCACATATGTAATATCATAGGATTTAACTATGTTGTCATCGACGTACAAATGTACACATCTTATTTCCTACCTCCGACATGTATTTAACCAAGAAAATTAATTATTTATCAAAATCATTCCTTTATTCTGGGACGTATCTTGTGCTGCCTTGAGCAAAATGAACATACCCATATTTGTAAAAAGAAAATGTAACATCCCTTTTTTTCGAAAATGTAATACCATAGGATTTAAATATATTGTCATCCACGTGAAAATGTACACATCCTATTTCCTACCTCTGAAATGTATGTTCCTAAAAAGGTTAATTTATTTATCAAATTCATTCCTTTATTTTGAGACGTATCTTGTGCTGCCTGGGCAAAGTAACCAACCTCTCCCCCACCCAGATTTAAATAAATTTAGATTTTTTTTCCGGATTGTTTGATTTGATTTAATATTTGTGTCTCGCACGCTGGTATCCATGCCACTTTAACATGGTCACTGCGCTCTGGTCCTCCGAAATCTATTGAAACAAAAAAGTTTTAAATTGTTTCTGCGATGATTTTTTATCATTTACAATTCCCTTCAAAGATTGAGGCAAACTGTTCCATAATTTTGGCGCTATCGCTTCAAAAGAGCGCACTCCTTAAAGACATTTTTCTATGTTCATCCACTCTAGGAATACTCATTAAGTACTGTGTTGAACACCGCAGGCTCTTCAGAAGTACATGTTTATAAATAAGTTCCTTGAGATATTCCGGTGCTGAGCCATTTATGCAATTTTACGCCAGGGACAGAATTTAGTAGTTACTGTAGTCCTTTCGATACCCAAACTAAAATAATTTGCACTTCATATGGTTCGTTCTTTTTGTTTTGTTTTAGTTATAAGTTGATTAGGCAATGCTATTTGGCTATGGAGTTGCGCTGCACAGTATGACTTAAACCACATTTTCTTATTACAATTATATTTAAAGGTTTGTTTTTATTACGTTATGAATTGAATAGCAGTATATTTTTGGAATCAAAACATGCAAAACTTTTTAAATGTAAAAATATACATAGCAAAAATGTATGTGTGTTTTATTAACAATTTAAAAAACAATTGTATTTATACATTTTACTTTTAAGAAGGGAAAATACATTATGAGTTTTGTCACGCGCGGTTATTAAATTTAAAGAAACCTAAGAGTTTTAACGAAATAGGCTTTTCGCGCTATGACGTCATTTGCATGATTATTTAGAACAAATTAATTTTAATTTTAATTCGCAATATTAACAACGCACTAAAAGACGCACTAAAAACGACTGATGCTTGGGTTTTCCCGATAAATGTGATTACCGTGTAATTCTTTGATCATGATTTTAAAAAATTTTTTTTTTTTTTTCATAACTTTCAAACACAACATATAAAATGCTTAAAATAGTTCCTTAGTTGATACTTTAAATGTATTTGTAATTTATAATAATAATACTTAAACTTTTACTAAAATAAAAGCGGATTTAGAATATTTTTTGCGCATTTAAATTTATTCGATTTCCGTAATTCTTTGAATGTTAACACCGAGGTACCTTACGGAGGAAACTGACTCAACAATATGGCCATGTAATTCGTACGGGTGGTGTAGAGGGGATCTGCTTTTGGAGACTGACAGGGTCTGGCACTTGACGGGATACATTTCGATTTCCAAGCTCATCTCACACTCATCTAACCGATTGAGATCCTGTTGAAGCTGGTCCTGGTCAGAACCGTTGGCGATCGTCCTATAACCCGTCTTGTCTTCTGCAAACAGTCTTGCATGGGAAGTCAGCGTCTCGGAAATGTGATTGATATATGCTAGGAACAAACAGGGGCCTAACACCGAGCCCAGGGATACCTGACTTAACACAGACAAAAGAGGAGGTTGTTTCGACTAACACTATTGTCTGGCCTCGGTCGCTGAGAAAGCTAAAGATTCATGTTTGGTAGTGTCTTGGATCTCATATGTCTGCAGTTTGTCTTATAAGAAACTATAATTGACACGGCACATTTTTGACGCACGTTTTATTAGTTAGAAGTCGTTGAAATATTTTGCAGAAGGAAGTTGTGTGTTTGTTCTCTCTGAATACGAACTACGCTCTACATTTATGAAAAGTACAGTCTGTGGAGATATTTAATTTATGTATTAAAGTTGCATTAGTTATAGAAAATGACTTGTGCTAATTAATGCGTTAACGGCAACGAGGAATACTGGACCTAGTTTAGTTTACTGAAAAAGGACACGCCGGCCCTAGTGAGTTTGATACAATGAGGATTACCATACCCAATGACATCATGAGTTAATTGCAATGGGGAAAACCAGATCTAGTGACACTATGAGTTTAATGCATGGGGAATGCTGGACCTAGTGACACTATGAGTTTAATGCACTGGGGAATACTGGACCTAGTGACACAATGAGTTTAATGCATTGGGGAATACTGGACCTAGTGACACTAGGAGTTTAATGCATTGGGGAATACTGGACCTAGTGACACAATGAGTTTAATGCATTGGGGAATACTGGACCTAGTAACACAATGAGTTTAATGCATTGGGGAATACTGGACCTAGTGACATTATGAGTTTAATGCATTGGGGAATACTGGACCTAGTGATACTATGAGTTTAATGCATTGGGGAATACGAGACCTAGTGACACTAGGAGTTTAATGCATTGGGGAATACTGGACCTAGTGATACTATGAGTTTAATGCATTGGGGAATACGAGACCTAGTGATACTATGAGTTTAATGCATTGGGGAATACGAGACCTAGTGACACTAGGAGTTTAATGCATTGGGGAATACTGGACCTAGTGATACTATGAGTTTAATGCATTGGGGAATACGAGACCTAGTGATACTATGAGTTTAATGCATTGGGGAATACGAGACCTAGTGACACTAGGAGTTTAATGCATTGGGGAATACTGGACCTAGTGACACAATGAGTTTAATGCATTGGGGAATACTGGACCTAGTGACACAATGAGTTTAATGCATTGGGGAATACTGGACCTAGTAACACAATGAGTTTAATGCATTGGGGAATACGAGACCTAGTGACACTAGGAGTTTAATGCATTGGGGAATACGAGACCTAGTGACACTAGGAGTTTAATTCATTGGGGAATACTGGACCTAGTGATACTATGAGTTTAATGCATTGGGGAATACGAGACCTAGTGATACTTTGAGTTTAATGCATTGGGGAATACTGGACCTAGTGACACTAGGAGTTTAATGCATTGGGGAATACTGGACCTAGTGACACAATGAGTTTAATGCATTGGGGAATACTGGACCTAGTAACACAATGAGTTTAATGCATTGGGGAATACGAGACCTAGTGACACAATGAGTTTAATGCATTGGGGAATACGAGACCTAGTGACACAATGAGTTTAATGCATTGGGGAATACGAGACCTAGTGACACAATGAGTTTAATGCATTGGGGAATACGAGACCTAGTGACACAATGAGTTTAATGCATTGGGGAATACGAGACCTAGTTGCCTTGTTACGACGTATGAACAACGTGTAAAAAAAACCTGATCAAGTAAAACAATCATGTCAACAAGGATCTTGACAATGACATGTCAACAAGGATCTTGACATTGACAGTAACTGAGACAGAGAATGTTGTAATGCATACACCAATAATACTATTTTTAATAGAAATGTTGTAAGCTTGTACATCAATGAAAATAATATCAACAAATAATTACCATAGAAAAGGCTTGCTTCATCTTTCTTGTTGCAACTGCCAACTCGGGTGTCATCTGGGCCATCTTCTTTCCGACTGTCATCTGCACCGTCTTCTTCTCGACTGTGATCTGCGTCATCCTCTTCTCGACTGTCATCAGTGTCATCTTCTTCTCGACTGTCATCTTTGCACTGTTCTGATAAGGACAGGCAATAATGTATGTCCCAATTTTAAAACAACATTCATTTTCTATACTCTTTCGCTCTCACGTTTCAACTATCCTGTATCTTTATTATTATTGCTTTCACTATTGTGTTTCTATTTCTCACATTTTCTCTTTCCTACACTGTATTTCTTTCTTCCTCTCTTAGTCTAAGCCAACTTTAAACCTCTCTAATAATCGTTCTTCATAATCTCCGCTAGTCTTTCGTTACCTACTTGTCCTCTAACATACTATTTCTGTTTCTTTCACGATCTTTCCCTCTAAATCTCAAGTTTATTTTTGTTCTAATCGTATAGTTTGGTTCTAATGGTATAGTGTGGTTCTAATGGTTTAGTTTGGTTCTCATGGTATAGTTTGGTTCTATGGTATAGTTTGGTTCTAATGGTATAGTTAGTTCTCATAGTATAGTTTGGTTCTAATGGTATAGTTTTGTTCACATGATATAGTTTGGTTCTCATGGTATAGTTTGGTTCTAATTAGAGACCGACCGAAAGTGATTTCTGATTTCGGCCGAAGCCGAAAATAGGCCGAAAGTTTAAAATGACTTTTAAAACTTTTCGGATGGCCGAAAGTCTAAGTCAATTTCGGCCGAAACCGAAGAAAAACCGAAAGTTAACTTTCCTCTTTCGGCCGAAACCAAAATTAAGCCGAAATTTAACTTTTCAGTTTCGGCCGAAACCGAAACTTGGCCGAAAGTGATAAAATGGCCCCATTCGGTGCCGAAACCGAAGCGAAAGCCGAAATTTGGTCGGTCTCTAGTTCTAATGGTATAGTTTGGTTATCATGGTATAGTTTGGTAATAATGGTATAGTTTGGTTCACATTATATAGTTTGGTTCTCATATTATAGTTTGGTTGTAATGGTATAGTTTGGTTCTCATGGTATAGTTTGGTTCTAATGGTATAGTTTGGTTCACATGGTATAGTTTGGTTCTAATGGTATAGTTTGGTTCTCATGGTATTTTTTGGTTCTAATGGTATAGTTTTGTTCACATGATATAGTTTTGTTTTCATGGTATAGTTTGGTTCTCATGGTTTAGTTTGGTTCTCATGGTATAGTTTGGTTCTGATCGTATAGTTTGGTTCTCATGGTAAAGTTCTGTTCTCATGGTTTAGTTTGGTTCTCATGGTATAGTTTGGTTCTGATCGTATAGTTTGGTTCTCATGGTTTAGTGGTGGTTCTAATGGTAATATCGGGATTCAGTGTTTACCTATTTTTTGTCTAAATGTCATCTTTCCTGTCCGAGTCCCTACTTTACTTTGAGCAATCTGCAAATAAAAAAATTGTGAAGCATTTGGAAAAAAAAGTTACGAATCCTATTTATTTGAAAAAACAATCGCTTCGTAATCTGCTTTTGCTTTCAGAAATTGTATTTTCCATTGTAGCTATACTTCAACACTTAGCGTGAATATTGACTTGTTACATTTTCGCTTGTCATAAAAAAGAATAATATTTAACTTTAGTTAACTACTCAATCAAATTATGTTTTCTTCAAGCATTCTGTGGACCGATGAACACATCGTTACAAAAAAAAAAAAAGAAAACTTATAAAACTCTATGAACACCTCTAAACTAAACATTATCAAAGATATTTATTTGAACAGCTCAATAAACTTGAAACAAAAAAAAATAAATAAATGTATCAGTAAAACCTAATAGATACAATCAAACATTTTTGTAACGTTTGCATGTGAAGATCTTCAACGGCTTGAGCTTCGTAACTGGCAGACGTCAGTGACTCTCATCAGTTCAATGGGCTTTTTATTTTTCAACGAAATAAGAAAGTAAAGAGTGCTCATTTTTATTTTTAGAACGAACCATGAAACAGTGAATCATTAATGTTAAAGAAGTTGTATTTTATTAAATAAAATATATGTCTATACACTTTTTCTCATTTGTATCATCAATTTTACAATGTTGATTAGTTTGTTTGTTTGCTTGTTTATTTATTTAATTTTATATAAAAAAAAACAACATTTGATAGAAAAAGCATTTTGAAATATTTATTTACAGAGAGATCGCATAGACTGAATCGACCTTGTAATAGTATATTTAAATAATCTAATGAATTAATTCGCTTTGTAAACCCCCCCCCCCCCCAAAAAAAAATACAGACATGAAAAAAACAAGCAACAATGAAGTTATTTATACGTTGTAAATATGCTAATGAATATTAAACAACTATAAAAGTAACTATAAAAATACTTACACCCATTTCATAATTCTCGATATCACGTAAGTGACTTAAATGTTGTATTTATTTCAGTCAAAGAAAACCATCTGAAGATTAAATATAGTTTCTTATATAAAGTACGACAAAAGATAATGATAAGGCAGTGAGATATGACAGGTATTATTGGGATTTCTCGTTAAGTAAAAATAGTTACCCTTCCATTGGTTAACATTCTAAGATGAATTAAATATTTATTGTTATCAGTTTCTTTTTTAATTTATTCAGTTTGAAAAGTCTTCCTTTTTTAAATTAACATTTAATACAATAGTCCTTCATACAAAAAAAAAAAAATGTTTCATTTGTATAAATGTCTTTTGGGGATTCCTTTAATATCTATTTTTAGCTCCTTATTTACCTACCCCGTCAACGCTGCTTCTATAAGGGTCAATGATATTTGAATCAAATTACACGTTTATTTAATGTTTTATAATATAAATAAGCCTACTTATAAAAAAAGTGAATGCGCTATATGTATGGTTATTTTAATGTCGGGGCTCTATTTAAATTGTCATCACAATTATATTTCTCGGCAAAATATTCAAATAATCAGTAAAACAACTTGGCAAGAGAGTATCTGTAACAAGTCAAAGGCAATGATTAGCGGACATTTGTCGTAGTGTTAAGTAAGCATAATTCGTTGTGGACATTTGTCGTGGTGTTAAGGAAACATAATGCGTTGTGGACATTTGTCGTGGTGTTAAGTAAACATAATGCGTTTTGGACATTTGTTGTAGGCCTACTGCTAAGTCTAACCCTTACCCTACCCTTTAACCCCTGCATTGCCTTCTCTCGTGTTGTTTGTAGTTTGATCCCCAAGTAAACGAACTTCTTCTGAAAACCTAAACCATAACCCTTCCCATTAACCTAACCCTAATGCGTGTAGAATCAAAGCACTGTACCCTGCATTGCCTTCTCTCGTGTTGCTTCTAGTTTGACCCCCCCCCCCCCAAGTAACCGGCCTTCTGCAAAAACCATAACCCCTAACCATACCCTCAACCTTAAACCTAAACCTAACTCTAACCCTAAACTTAATCCTAACCTAACCTTAAGCCTAACTCTAACCCTAAACTTAATCCTAACCTAACCTTAAGCCTAACCCTAAACCTAAACTTAAACCTAGCCCTAAACCTAACCTAACCCCAACCCTTAACCTAACCTTTACAACAAACCTAACCCTAAAGCTCACCCTATGCTAACCTAACCCTTAATCAACTCGGTTCACATTGAGCTCGATCACTGGTTTGAGGATGGTACGACCGTTCTAACAAGCGAATAGACTGTCGTCTTGGTATTAAGTTCCATCTGCCACCGCTGAATGTATTTATTGATAGCCGAAAGGTCACGCCGTAGTAGCTCTTGTAGTCGGTTGGAATCCTTACTTGAGCTCCAGATAACCAGATCGCTAACTTACTAACCCAGCGGTTCTCAACCTTCCTAAAGCCGCGACCCTTTGATACAATTCCTCATTTTGTGGCAACCCCCCCCCCCCAAAAAAAAAAAAAAAAAAAAAAAAAAAACTTCAAAATTATTTTCATTGCTACTTCATAACTGTAGAGTATACGTATTTTCCGATTGTCTTAGGCGACCACTGGAAAGGGGTCATTTGACCCCCCAAAAGGGAGCGGCCCATAGTTTGAGAACCGCTGTACTAATCGATGAGACAAAATATTAATCACCACGACCGGCCCACCGCGCCATGTCGTCGTGTGTGTGTTAATACGTGTGTTTTTATGTGGGTGTGTGTGAGTGTGTGTTTGAGTGTCTTTCTGGAGTGTGCGCATATGTGTGTGTGTAGTAAAAACTTGCTCTAAAATCAAGAGCATAATATTTCTAGACATTGTTCAGCGTTGGTGTCATGTCTTGACGTGACTGCTTCTCCGTAAAATGTGTCCACAACACATTACGGTCTTTGCTTGGAATACATACCTTAAACCCTCAGTACTATCCTGATATAGAAGCACCACCACCATTACAGACACATAAAATCCAGGTTGAAACTGAACAAAGCACCACAGGTATAGACAGAGATACATAACTTTCAGACATAGAACAAGCCCCTCGGTACAGCTACCAATTTAGCAGGTGGATATAGAGCAATGACGATCGGTACAGACACCTTGACAGGTGGATATAGACAAATGATGATCGGTACAGACAACTTGACAGGTGGATATAGAACAAGTACCATCTGTACAGACAGCTCCTAACAATTGGGAATAGAAAAGGCCTTATAGGTGGGACACTGACATAACATGCAGACATAGAGCACGAACCATCAGTACAGCCAACAACATAATATCCGGCCATTTAACGAGAACTTTCACCATGCAGATGTGCACCACACAGTCATCCAATCATATCACAAACTACAGTGGCTACATCTATCGGGACAAATACCTGATATTACACGACACAACTTTGGAAAGTTATCTGATGATCGTGAAACATGACTTACTCCTAATGTTAAGACTTTACTTGAAGAAAAGTCAAGTCGTGGCAACCGTTGTTCGACAGGGGCTGAAACCGTGTACATGATGTGCCAACCGTTGGTTGATGGGAGTTAAAGCCGTGTACATGATCGGGCAACCGTTGTTCGACAGGGGCTGAAGACGTGTACATGATGGGGCAACCGTTGGTTGATAGGAGTTAAAGCCGTGTACATGATCGGGCAACCGTTGGTTGATAGGAGCTAAAGCCATGTACATGATGGGGCAACCGTTGTTCGACAGGGGCTGAAGACGTGTACATGATGGGGCAACCGTTGGTTGATAGGAGTTAAAGCCGTGTACATGATCGGGCAACCGTTGGTCGATAAGAGCTGAAGCCGTGTACATGATGGGGCAACCGTTGGTCGACAGGGGCTGAAGACGTGTACATGATGGGGCAACCGTTGGTCGATAGGAGTTAAAGCCGTGTACATGATCGGGCAACCGTTGGTTGATATGAGCTAAGGCCGTGTACATGATGCGGCAACCGTTGGTCGATAAGAGCTGAAGCCGTGTACATACATGATGTGGCAACCGTTGGTTGATAGGAGTTAAAGCCGTGTACATGATGGGGCAACCGTTGGTCGATAGGAGCTGAAGCCGTGTACATGATGGGGCAACCGTTGGTCGACAGGGGCTGAAGACGTGTACATGATGGGGCAACCGTTGGTTGATAGGAGTTAAAGCCGTGTACATGATCGGGCAACCGTTGGTTGATATGAGCTAAGGCCGTGTACATGATGGGGCAACCGTTGGTCGATAAGAGCTGAAGCCGTGTAAATGATGGGGCAACCGTTGGTCGACAGGGACTGAAGCCGTGTACATGATGGGGCAACCGTTGATCGTTGGCAGTTAAAGTCGTTACCGGCTGCCCTGCAACACACCACTTTGAGGCTTATCATTACTCCTTTAATACTCCACAATAACATACCATGTAATTTCTTAAGTCTACGAAAATCAAGTGTACAAAACGAAACAAAATATATCCAAAAAATGTCCATCAAACAGTAACAAACACCCCGACTCAATCCCTCCATGTAACTTACCAATGATTGCTACTATTTGTTTATAATCATCTTACACACTGTGCTTATGTATTTACTTTATTGCGTTTAATATTACTTGCCACTTTACCACTGCTTGTTGACTACAAAGGTATACCGGCTGTCTGTCTGTAGTCTTAGCTGTTGAAGACTTCTTTGCCGACACGTCGAATTGTTTTGTGAATGTCGTTATTAGTACAACTGAACGCAATCTGTCATAAATTCCTGAATACCCCCAAAAAAAGAAAACAATTAAAACATTAAACAAGGCAAACGCTTTGACCAACTTCCGGTCAAGCTAACGCACTGAAACTTAGCACATAGACTCGTTGCTATTGACAACACTTTCTTTCAAATTTTCAGCCCCAAACCAAACACCTCAAAATCAGTTTTTTAAAATGTTTTTTAA
The DNA here is from genome assembly GCA_964033795.1 of Lymnaea stagnalis. NCBI lineage: Eukaryota > Metazoa > Mollusca > Gastropoda > Lymnaeidae > Lymnaea > Lymnaea stagnalis. Next base: position 389,887 of record CAXITT010000350.1, read on the forward strand.
GAGTAACATGGAGGAAAATCCATAATTGAATTAAAAGATTTTTTTTTTGGTGTTGGGCGCGGGGTGGGGGGGGGGGTTGGGGGGGGGTATGGGCTTGACAATAAAAGAATTTAATAAAAAAAACTTAAGGGCTCAACACGCCTTTATTGAAAATATAAATATTGATTAGAAGTTGGGTCGCTAATGGAATTAAAGATGTAAAATGTAATGAAGTGGTTGGGATGGGAGCCTGGGGGGACCTTGCAGTGGCCGAGGCAACCGAATAAATCACTAGATTGCCAGCCCGCAGTTTTTCTTTCAGACATTCCCCTCTCTCCCCCGGTGAGGGGGGGGGTGGATTTCAGATTTTAAGGGAGAGGGGTGGGCAGTGTCAGTTGTCCATGGGCAGGTGGCCAGAGGCGTAACTAAGGGGTGGCAGATGAGACATACGTCCCAGGGCGCCAGATTAGCGAGGGCACCAAAATTGGCATTTCATGGCTGAGAATAATTAGTTTCAGAGTTGAGAGAAGGGAGTCGTAAAAATGAATCATATCCCCCTGACGCCAAACACTCTAGCTATGCCCCTTCCACTGGAGCAGAAAGGTGGGAGGATGAGCTTGTTAACCTACTCTTCACTTTTTCTTTATATGGAGGTGCGGCATTTTCGGACAACTGCACACTTTTTATCGTGAAAGGGAGAGCGGAAGAAATATTTTACCACCCTCATGGTGGCACTAGTAGCTTCTAGGAAGTGTATTTATCGTTACTAAAATTATCGATCATTTTTATCGGGGTGTAGGGTTCAAATCGAGGGCGCGAAAAATCTTGGTTTTATTTATATAAATAAAAGCAAAAAAAGATCGTTAAGGTGAACTCGGGCAACCAAGAGCATATCTCTATGGTAGGAAATGAACTCGATGAAGTGAGGGCCTTCACATCCTTAGGTAGCACCATTGACTTTCATAGTGGATCCGAGGGACATGTCAGGGATAGAATTGGAAAGGCTGGGTCAAGATTTGTGCTATTAAACAAAATATGGGAGTGAACGGAGCTGACTCGTCAAACGGAAGTCAGAATTTTCAAAATCAATGTCAAAACAGTCCTACTCCATGGAGCCGAAACGTAGAGAACAAAATGCAGCGTTATGCAGAGAATACAGACATTCATAAACACTTGCCGTAGAAAAGATCCTGAATATCAAATGGCCAAACATCATCACCATAAAGAATTACTAGAAAGGCATACAAAAAGCCTATTGCTGAAGGCATCATAAGAAAAAGATGGAAGTGGATAGGGCACACTTTCCGCAAACGCCCAAATGACCCAGAAAATCTCTGACATGATATCCACAGGGAAAGGGAAAAGAGGAAGCCCTAAAAATACATGGAGACGCGTGCTAGAGGCAGACACACCAAGTATGGGATAAGATCGGAAGCAACTGGAAAATGACGCACAGGACCGAGATGAATGTACAATTCTTGTAGACGTCCTATACCACAGACAAGGTAAAAGACATAAGTAGGGTGAATCTTCAGCGGTGGAGGGTAAGGGGAGCCTCCTCCCCAGAATTTAAAAGTACAGTTAAATTAAATGTTTCTGTTAGACTTTTTGATCAGGGTAAGGACATCTTTAAGAGTCTATCGAGGCATTATGGTGCTAGTGCTATAAATAAACTGTGTTCACTCAAGTTGTGGCACGCCCTGGGTCACCATTTGGCAAAAAGATTTTATTAAAAGCTTTACTGTAACACTGATTAGCGTAAGTGACGGGCTGCAAAAATTGAGGGTGCTGAAGACAGTGGCGCAAATTTAAAATGGAGGGGTGCATTTTGGCCTATACTTGAATTAAGTGTTTCTTACAGAGAATGTCGAAGTGACAATTCAAATTTTGCCATGTGGGCGCCAAAATTATCCATACTAATGATCAAACTTTAGCGGGAGATGAACTAAATTCATTCCAGTTGTGGCGCCCATGAGGGTGTGCATTGTCACTAGCTTAATATCACTTATTAAATCTTTATAGTCCCTAGAAAATTGTTCATCAATTCGAAAAAAAAAATGCATTTTAGCCAATTGCGTATGTTTGATACTATTATTAGAATTGCAGTCATTGTGATTGATGTCAAGATAGTTTAATAAAGTGTTATTAAAATCTTTAAATTTGTGAAGTTGCAAAAATTATATGAATAAAAATACCGATAAGTGGAACATGGGGAAGAAAGTTTTCGGCTTACTATCAGGAGCTGTCAGTACGATATGTATAATGAAATAGTGTAAGCCTTCAACAAGTTTAGTCCTATTTGAACAGACCATCAAATATATTTAACGTAGCAACGTATCATAGACTCCACTAATTGTAATCGGTTAATGTCACCAGATGCTATTATTTTAAAACTGTTTAAAAATGACAATTTAGTCGTTTTTAATATTTTTAACATATATATTATCGTCATAATGTTGTACCCATTTTGATCCGGCTGGAACTTGACTTTTCCCGGAGAAATCCCTAAAAGAAACCGTAGTGCGTGGAGTGGGGGTAGAGAACCCCAAATCGGAATTTAAAACATACAATTACGTTTGATATAATTATTTCGAAATGCATGAAGAAAAAAAAGGGGGGGGGGGTGGATTTGTTCGGGGACGACACAATGATCTGCACGGCCATGGAGCCTGGTAAAGATACTGTGTGGCTACAGTTTTGACGTGGGGGGGGGAGGGAACTGTACATTAATTAAGGTGAATATGACCAGGGTCTAGAAATCGACTTTAACTTGGGGTACATTTGAATGGAGAGTAGACGGTGTACGTTAAGTTGGGTTGGACATGAATGGAGTGTGGAAAGTGTACATTAATTTGGGGTGGCTATGACTGGAGTGTGGAAAGTGTGCATTAATTTGGGGTGGCTATGACTGGAGTGTGGAAAGTTCGGCCCAACTTCCATTAATCTATATTAAATTTGATAAAGGATTTATAAGAAAGATCTTTGTTTTTATTGCGTTCTTTAATTTAAACCCCATCGTGGAAGCAGTGTTACGGACCTATAGGGTTTGTCATTTAATGGCGGAAATCTATTAATAGAACCTCCATGCATACAGTCTGACATTCTTACTAAATAACGGAATGATATTATTTTTTTTTTCAAAAACCCGTTCCGTTTGGCAAATCTCTCAACAGCTATTCGGTACTTCTACGATAATGTGAGCCAGCACATGGGGTTTTTAACCTAGACGAAAACGTGTTTACAAGTTTATTTTACGAAAGATTTGGCAAACAAAATGTTACGGCTGTAAATATATTTTCGGAAGAACGTTGTCAGACGATTCGATTTTACGAATTTTTTTTCTAAAAATAGGAACATTACGCAATGCTCTGTGACGTTTTTTGGCCTTAGAAATGACACAACCTATTGGTCCTGTTTCGCAATTGTGTTTACCTCCACACAACACAAGCTGCAACGTGCGTCATGTCTGTGTTGTTAGAGATTATTTTAGTCTTTAAATACATACAGTCATGATAAAGAAAATGGAAGGATCATGGACGGGTTGCACCAGAACTGGGGAGATTGGACTTGGATTCCCAACACGTCTAACCTCACTAACGTACATTCGACTAATCTCAACACAACCGTGATATATATGAAGGGGGTGGTGGTAAGGGGCTCGATCCCCGATTGCCCAAATTCAAATCCTTGACAACACGGGTGCAGTGATTAGCTCCGCACGTCTCGGTCATGTTACAAAGTCGCGATCAGAGATGTATGACCGTCGTTAAAGAGTTAATGAATGGCATCTGTCAAACAAAACCATATTGTAAAAGGTCAACCACCCAGGGTAGATTAGGGTCGAACCAAAGGCGGCTCTTCGACTTTACAACTGCGGCTCAACACCACTTGAAGCACTTCTCTACACTCAAGAAAATTCTTCGCACCCCCCCCCCCCCCCAGGGGGGTGTGGAAAGAGTACCTAAAATGAAAACACGAATAATTAGATACACAAGACGGTGAACCAAACGCCCTCACAGAAACAAGGCATTCACGCATTGATTACTTAGAGGTCGGTTGACACTTCTGACACCAAACCAACAACACGCCCTCTAGACCAGACTCCGCCAAGCTCTTATAAAAACGATCAATCACGAAAAAATAATTTCCATCAAAGTTGACGAGGCCCACGTACAGTAATCTTCTAAAATAACGTACCACCACTTTAGAAACACAATGGCCGTATTCCCCCCCCACCCCCCCCCCCCACCACGAACCCATCCCCACCCCAAAAAAAAAAAAAACCAACAACAATAACAAAACTACATCTTTGCAGCTTGGGATGAATTGTTGAATACGTTTCAACACGAACCGGTCTGAGGATAGCCATAACAATGACCAGCGAAAGAAATGGATCCAAAGGCAGGGGAAACGACACACCACCGTTATCCATTCCACGACAAGGGACATAGCACGGTCACATGAAGCCACAATACACAGGCCAAGACGGCTTCCTCTTGCTGATTTATTACGCAGCCAACAGAGTGTATTCATTGCTATTAAACGAACTACCGCAATACAAAAATCCCCGAGAACACGCTGACACGATTAAATAAAAAGCATGGGACAGTCCGCCATTGCAATAAACGATGCACCGGTTCTCTGTCTTTCGGCTCAGATGATAGCGGGAGTGGGGAGTGGGGGGGGGGAGCATCACTGCCCTTCAGGTGACCAAACTTGTTTGGGCTGCTCGTGATATCTCAGCTTTGTGGCTGGTCAAACCCGGGAAGGGCTGTAGAATACTGAGCTTCTTAAGTTGTTTATTACTGGAAGCGCCCAGTAAATTTTAATTTAAATAAAAACCTGCAAATTCGGGGAGTGGGGCGATCAAATGCCCCTCCCTGCCGTACCCAAATGACCCCCGCGCAGTAAAGGATAAACTCCAACAATATCAAAAGCAAGTAGACTGATAAAACATTATTTAAAGTTCTTAAAACTTAATATAATTCTTACGGACATCAAATATTTCGAGTATAGTTTTTATTGAAATCATATAGTGTAAATATAGTTCTTACTGAAATCGTATAGTTCAAAAATAGTTATCATTGAAATCTTATAGTTCAAATATAGTTCTTATTGAAATTTTACGGACATTATATAGTTCTAACGGACATTATATAGTTCTAAGTATCTCGAACGGACACAAAAAACTATATATTGCATTGTAGTGAAAAAATAAATTGTTTCCGCGTCATATTCTGTAACTGTTTTTTTTTGTTTGAAAATTATAGAAATTTTAAATAAAAATTGTAATAATTCAGATTGGTCATGTCACTAAAGAAACAGACAACTCCGTCGAAGCCTCGATACCAATCACAAAATTGTCAACAAATACAAATCTATTCCTGAAGATAAGAGTGGTAATACCAAAAGTAACGAATAACAAATAAAGTATAATAGAATATCTACACCAGAGGTATTTGGGGTGGCTCGCAAATTACGTCACGCTAAAAATTTTTTTTTTTTACCCCCCCCCCCCTTCACAAATGGTCCCCCCTTCTTCCCCCCCCCCCCCCACCGCTGCCCCCTTTTTGTGTTACGTCAAGCCAAAAAAAAAATCAGAACATACATTAAATTTTCATAATTAAACAAACATTTTATTTGATTCTTTCCCATTTTCCAATAATGATAGTGGAGTAAGATGTAGTATTATTATAACCCTGGGACGCGCAACAACGAAGTAATCTCCGCGCTGAATGTAAAATGGCCACAACAATTTTTTGCGCAAAAGGTGTGCGTGACAGAGATTGACGTTCCCTATGATGCAAACCGTTTTTACGGAATGTAAGACGCACTTTGATCTTGGAAAAATTGCCTCAAAAATGCAGGTGCGTCTTTGGTGTCGTCCATTAATTACATCAACAGAATAGATTGAGGGGGTTTGGAAATGTTTGACAGTTGTTGACAAGGGGGCTGGGGGTGGGGGATATAGATTAGTTGACGTCAACAATCATGCTTTTCTCCATTAAAGTTTTAATCCTAAAAATTGACTTGTACTTAAATTATTTAAAACAATTAAATGAGTGTAAATAGTCTTGTTTAGGTTTTTTACATTATAAGAGTTATTTAATGTATGTCAGTCTGTGCACTGCTGTTGGCTGCTCAGAATGTTAGCACACTTTGTTAGTGCAAGAGAAATCAAAAGTTGGCATCTATTCACCTGTCATTTTCTCTTAATCCGCTCCCTAGAATGATTAACATATCAATTGAACACGGTGTTCAATTTTTTTTAAAAGACAAACTCATCGGTGTTCAATAACAACTCGACCAACTCAAAGACAGAGACAGAGCTTATGACAACTATTGCTCACACAGACAATGCTTCGGTTTTAAGTGCTGAATGATTAGATAAGAATGATGTTGAATTGTCTGGTATATCAGTTCCCCAAGATGAAAAAGAAAAAAAAAAAAACGACTATAGACAAGGCCCATCAGTGGTGTCATTTCAGGTTTTTTTCAAGGGAAGGGAGAAAAAGGGGGGGGGGGTGGAACTGAAACTTGTTTGTCTTGTTAAGTTGTTTATTACTGGAGGCGCCACAGTACATAGCAATTTAAAAAAAACCAGCCAAATCGGGGGCCGGGGGGAGGGGGAATGCCCCTCCTACTCTACAAAAAGATGTCCCTGATGACCATTGTTACGATATAGCAACACCTGCCTACTCAATGGGAAGATCATAGCAGCTAGAAATTATACTATAATTTTCAGCTATACTGACAATAATCATATTTATACTTCCACAAACTATATTTAGTGTTTAACAAAGTTTTCAGTGATTCTGCATTATAAAATGTAAGTGTAAAAACTTTTGAACTTGTTGATTAACAAGCTAAAGATGTAATGAAAAGTTACCCTACAATTTTAAGTTATAAAAAATACCCAACATCAGCAAAAAGTAAAACGTAATAATAATTTTACAAGCGAGTACCCGGAATTCGTTGCAATGCCACTCAAAGACAGAAAGTGTTTGCATTTTAATCACGTTTCTTCAAGAGCTTTTAAACACGCAAAGTTTTTTTTGTTCTTCCGTCTGGTACATACACGAATAAATCAGGAGATTTTCCGACGCGAGAGCAGGCCACATACATCTGTATATGGGAGAAGCATGGGTTTTCCAAGTTTAGTCCGCAAACTTGTAGCGATTGTCCCTGTGCTTTGTTGATGGTCATTGCAAATGCGAGTCTCACCGGAAACTGTAGATTCAAATGGCATATCAGCTGGAATCATTGGGATGCGTGGCAAAAGTACATCTTCTCCTTTAAATCTTCGCTTTAAAATCATAGCTTCAATGACATTGTTCTTCATGGTTTTCACTGATAGCTTGGTACCGTTGCAAAGTCGTGGTGGATTTATGTTTCGTAAATGGATGATAGGCACGCCAATTTTCAGTGTTAAAAGTGGGACGGAATGCCGGGCAAGTCAAGTGAATTCAAGAATTCTGTTGGATAATTGACAACTTCGTCTTGATGCAATACAGTGTCGATGGATTTATACGTTGTCGTTTAGCCTTGGATTTCATTTTGAACGCTTAAGTTAATGGCATTGACATCGTTGTTTTTGGCTGCTAATATAGCACGTGCAATGAGCCATTGATGATTTTAGCAATTTTGTGCAATGTTTGGAAAAACTTTTTGAATCAATTCGTCGATGGTTGCTGTAATTTTACAGAAGCTTGTTTGAAATGTGAGACATTTTGTTGATTCATCAATTGCCATTTTCCCGTTCCCAATGTCCAACAATTGTTTTGCGAAACGTTCAGCGGATGCATCATTGTGTAGTTTACACGCATATTGGTCTTCAAGGTCACTTTCTGTACATGTCGTCATAAAACTGATGATTTGAGACATGCATTTAATTCAGCGAGATGTTGAACGTGGTACAACGGGTAAAGTTTGTCGAAAATCTCCAAATAATAAAATAAGTGCGCCACCGAAGAGCTGTTCATTTCCTCTCAAATCTTTTAGTGCACGATGACGCGCTTCCAATGTTTTTTTTTGTAGGACATTCGTCCCATATAATGAATTGACAGGAATGGAGTACTTTACCCATTCCGGAATTTTTAATTATATTGCATGTCGGTGTCTCAGTTATTTGCATATTAAACGGCAATTTCAGTGATAAATGTGCTGTTCGGCCACCATCCAAAAGAGTTGCTGCAATTCCAGATGGTGCGATAGCCAGTGCAATTTTTTTGTGTGATCGTATTGTTGCCAAAATAAGTGAAATTAGGAAAGTTGTTCCTGTGTCTCCGGGCGCATCTAGGAAATATAGTCCACCGCTTTGACTGGTAAATGCATGCATAATTCTGTCATACACTATGAGTTGTTCTCGAACCAATTTCGGAAGATTCATCTGAACAAATTTACCTAATTCTTCGATATCAAAGTGCGTTTCTCGTTGCAAATCACGATTGAAAAGCTTGTTGGCAGATAGATGAGCAGAATTCATTCCCAACTCTACCAGTGCTTTGTTAGAGATTGCCAAAAATATGTCCTGAATCGAAACCATTGCCTCGTTATACACGTTTGGTGTAAATTTAATGTCCGGATTTTGATTTGTTGCACGCAAACAATGTAGGATGCCTTCACTCATGTCGTGTTTGTATTTCTCCCAATGATCTTTTGGATTGTATGGGAATCACACTGTCAAATTGATTGCAAACAAAGTGCGTATTTGCTGTGGTTGAGCAATATTCGATGCATCAGCGAGGGAAGTGTCCCAATGTGCATCGTTTTCCAAAAGTTTTAATTCTTGGCAAGCTTCACGATAAGTGGCACACACTTGACCTTTTACTATTCTCAGTTCTTGGAAGGATGTTGGTCCACGTACATTGATTGACAGTAATCGCAAGTAAAAGCATTCTGCATTATTTGGGTGAACAGTATACATAGGGCCTAGTGCGTCAGGCGAATATGAATTGGGGTGTCCTTCAAATGCTTTACCCTGTTTGCGATGTTGAAAACTTTTCGCTGATGCATTCCATGTGTAATATGTTGGCACTTCAGAGTAAAATAGCGTCTTTGCAAAAATATCATTCCAGCACAATGAGAAAAATGCAGTTAACGTTGTTGACGGAGGTGACACTGCTCTTATTAGTTCATTTTCTGTTGTAAAGTACAATCGATGTCCGTTTTCAAGGTGCACTGCCAAATGAACAACCGTTGGATGGCGTTCATGAATTGGAAATGATAAAATGTGCCATCCTGCATCGTTGCTATTAATGAATCGTCCAATTTGATATTGGTAGACTTCATGGATGAATCCAGAATTTTTTTCCAATCCAAAAACTGCCATATCTCTTCTTTTGTTAACATATTTTAAAATATACTTGATCGACTTCACCGAATTGCAATACTCTACATTGATGTGTGCTTTAACGTTTTCGAGAGTAACGGTGAATTCGGTACAACCCAACGATTATCGACTTCAACATCATTGTTTCGTACTTTTAAATTGATTAATTTGCCACCATCTTCAGTTCATTGTTGACGTTACAGTGGATAGCCATCATTGCCAGTGATAGTCTCCGCAATTAAATCTCCTGGGTATCGTTTTGTGCATTTCCCATCAGAAATGCATGGTGAATTTTTTTTGAATAAGCCGCATGGACCTTGAATCATGTTTTTTGTGACGATTTCTAGTAAGTATTGATGCATGTTGGCATCTGGTATTTCTGCAGAAATGACTTTATCAATTTGATCTGGTATGACTTTTTCGATCAACCAAATTAAAATGTGTGAATGTGGCAATCCTCTTTTTTTTTTGCCATTCAACGCAATACATCCAACAGTATATCCATCCAAAAACATGATACTTGACCATACAGTCTATTAAAGATTTCAATTTTTGTTTGAAAAAACGCGCAGTAATATCGTGACGATCTGATGCTGTTTGTCCATTTAATAAAAGTTCTTGTATTCCCCCCTCCCCACAAATTGTTGCATGTAAATGTAATAAAAAAAATCTGAACGGCATATGCGCGAACATACATCATTGCATCTTGTGCGTATTCATGCATGTGACGTGGACTTCCAGTAAATGTCGCAGGTAGTATAACCATTTCCCCAATTCATTTGGATTCACATTGCCATCATTCACAATTGCATTCGTGCTGGAGGTGTAGAAAAACCAATAGCTTTTCGTTTCGGTGGCATAATTTATTTGAGAGAGAAATTATTGCTTTGTGACGAATATTACAAATGCATGTGACATCTGTTATTAGCAATGGTATTTCACAAACAACACAACTTCTTAGGTCACACGCAATTAGAAATATCGCTGTTTTTATTTGATTTAATTAATTTACAATATTCCTAACGTAAATTATTTTCACACGTTAGGATCTCCCATCTGTTTTCACGAAAACCTCGCACAATAGGACCGTTCATTGTTGGCAGGAGAGTTCCGTTTGTGTAGCGTCACATTAATTTATAAATCATAAATTCAAGCGTTAAAATCACGATATTACCATAGTTCAATACCTACGTTGTCAATTGTGTTATTTAATTACTTAAGAAACGATCAATTCTTGTAAAATGTGTGTACATAACACAAAGCAACTCCGAAATTATAAGACTCTATTCAAGAAATACTTTTAGTTTAAAAAAAACAGCACGATTTCACGTCATATCCGATTCTAAAATACGTCACAAAATTCAAGCTCATTGATAAAAATAACAAAAATATTCTCTACACTAAAAATTCAAAAACTTGTTTTCTCTGCTTTACTACAAATTTGCTGCTTGTGGGCATTTGTTCAAGGACGGTAGTGTTGATAGCTCCGTTTTAAATTATATTGATGAATCTCATTTAAGAAGCCAAATGAATTGAGGGCCCCCGGCCCTAAACGGAATATTGTAAAATGGAAGTACCAAATTCGAAAAATTTGCCGGCGGATTCAGGGACATCCACACATGCAACAGCTCTGTTTGAAATTATTGTTATAAAGCTCTTAGAAGAATAACGAAATTAGGGTCACTGGCCAAAACGAAATATTGTAAAATGTTTTTCTAATTTAGAAACAATTGCAGTATTGCGCATTTTAATTGACCAAGTTTTATCAAAATCAGATGAATGGTATAGAAATGCATACGATAATTATATAGATAATAAAAGGGTGGAAAACGAATTTCGGGCCCCCGGCCACAACCGGAATATTGTAGAATCGTTGTATAACTTCAGAAACCTACTTAATATGTCACACACACAATTTAATGTCACTATTTGTATTTGATTAAAAAGCTATCCATCCATGCATTAGCTCTGTTTGAAATTATAGTTGTGTTGCTTATATAAAAAAAAAACGAACATATGATCCCTGGCTAAAAACGGAGTATTTTAATGGTTGCAATAATTTAAGAAACCTTTGCAGGCGTGCGCACAACATCTCTCTAAAATTTTATCGCATTCTAATAATGTAGAGGAGCGCATACGGAAATTAGTTGTTGATAAAGCTTCTATAAGGAAAAAAAAAACGAATTAGGGGCCAATTGCCCAAAAAAAAACGGAATATTTTAGAAGGGTTGTAATGGCTAGAAAAATGCTGTGGCTTATGGACAACAACTCACCTTAGTTTTATCGCAATCGCTTGAATTGTGTAGGAGCAAATACGGTTTGAAATTATATTTATATAGCTCCTATTAGAAAAAACCAACATAGGACCCCTGGCTCAAAACTAAAAATTTTAAAACGGTTATAATAATTTAAGAACCTTTGTGGGCGATTGTACAACATCTCACCAAAGTTTTATCGCATTCGATTAAATGGCGTAGGAGCGCATATGGAAATTTCTTTTTACAAAGCTTGTATAAGAAAAAATACGAATGTGGGGAGCCAACAGCCAAAAAGGAACATTTTAAAAATGTTGTAATGACTCATTAACATGCGCGAGTTTATGGCTAACCACTCACCAAAGTTGTGTTGCAATCGCATCAATGGTGTAGAAGCGCATATGGTTTGAAAATATATGGTTATAGTTTATTTAAGAAAAAAAAACGAACATAAGGCCCCTGTCTCAAAACGGAATATTTTGAAAAGGTTATAATAATATAAGAACCTTTGTGGAGGATTGCACAACATCTCACTAAAGTTTTGTCGTATTCTAAAAAATGGTAGAGGAGCGCATTCGGAAATTATTTTTTACAGAGCTCATATAAGAAAAAAACTAACTAAGGGCCAACGGCCGAAAACGAAACATTTTATAAACATGCAAACACACATTCATTTTTATATATAGAGATTTATATTATAATTATTTTTCATTAGGAGGGGGGTTTATAAAATGTTGACAAAATTAAAAAAAGGGGGGGGGGTTTGTCCTGTAGCTTTCAAAGTGTCAACAATTGTTCTCCCCCCCCCCAAGGGGTACACAATTGCGGACAATTGTTGACGTAATTAATGGACGGCCCCATATGCTCTGAGTTTTATAAAAATGATAAAAATGCTTTTGAAACAAAATTGTTTAAAATTTAAGGTGCGTCTTATATTCCGTAAAATACGGTAAGACAATTTTGACCTCAAATCGAGTTTTTTTTGTTTTAATTAATTAGATTAATAAAAATTATTGTTTTTTTAAAAAAATGTGGGACGTCAGAAATTTTGTGAGCCCACCCAACCCAACCCCCCCCCCTTCATGTCACATTGTCACAAATTCTCGACCCCCCATACCCCCTGAGTATGACGTCATTTGCGAATTACCATTTATTTAAATGTCACTTTTTTAATTGAAAACAGGTCTAAACAGAGACTATATGCTGTCTTACTTGTTTTAACAGGTCTAAACAGGGACTATTAACTTACTTGTTTTAACAGGTCTAAACAGAGACTATATGCTTACTTGTTTTAACAGGTCTAAACAGAGACTATATGCTTACTTGTTTTAAAATGCGCCCTCTTCAAGCCTGGTGCATTCCTTGGTATACTGTATGAAACTAGCCGAAGTCGTTACCACTTTAATAAAAAATTAACCTTAAATTTTAATTGTAAACCTATAACACAATGCTAAACATCCATTTAACCCGTTGAAGTCACTGTGAACATTTGAATGTTTACGCTCCTGAGCTGTTAACGATACGAAGAAATTTAAAAGGAGTAAGCGATCAATATTGGAAGAGGTATGCAGCATGCGTTTGGGTATCATTGGGGGGGGGGGGGGTGATTGGGGTGTGGTGTGTGTGATTTTGTCTATAGCGTAGATGTGGTGATGTGGCGTGTGGTGTGTAGTATGCTTGTTGATGGGATGGGTTCTTGTGTTGGGTAGTGGGTTGGGTTGTGGGTTGGATAGTGGGTTGGGTAGTGGGTTGGATATTGGGTTGGACAGTGGCTTGGGTAGGCGGTTGGATCGCGGGTTGGGTCTGCTGGATAATGGATTGGATAGTGGGTTGGATAGTGGGTTGGGTAGCGTGTTGGATAGTGGATTGGATGGTGGGTTGGGTATGGGTTGGTAGTGGGTTGGGTAGTGGTTTGATAGTGGTGGAGTAGTGGGTTGGGTAGTGGTTTGGTTGTGGGTTGTGTAGTTGTTGGGTAGTGGTTTGGTAAAGTTTGGGTAGACCGTGGGGTGGTAGTTTAGTAGTAGTTTTGTAAAAGTTGGGGTAGTGGGTTGGGTAGCAGTTTTGTAGTGGGTTGGGTAGTGGTTTGGTAGTGGGTGGGGTAATGTTTGAGTAGTGGGTTGGGTAGTGGTTTGATAGTGGGTTGGGTAGTGTTTGGGTAGTGGTTTGGTAGTGGGTTGGGTAGTGGTTTGGTAGTGGTGGAGTAGTGGGTTGGGTAGTGGTTTGGTTGTGGATTGTGTAGTGGTTGGGTAGTGGTTTGGTAAAGTTTGGGTAGACCGTGGGGTGGTAGTTTAGTAGTAGTTTTGTAAAAGTTGGGGTAGTGGGTTGGGTAGCAGTTTTGTAGTGGGCTGGATAGTGGTTTGGTAGTGGGTGGGGTAATGTTTGAGTAGTGGGTTGGGTAGTGGTTTGATAGTGGGTTGGGTAGTGTTTGGGTAGTGGTTTGGTAGTGGGTTGGGTAGTGTTTGGTTAGTGGGTGGGATTGTGGGTTGGGTAGCGAATTGGTAGTGGGCGGGGTAGTATGATGGTTGATGGTTTGGTAGTGGGTGGGGTAGTTGGATGGTGAGTGGTTTGGTAGTGGGTGGGGTAGTTGGATGGTTAGTGGTTGGTAGTGGGTGGGGTAGTTGGATGGTTAGTGGTTTGGTAGTGGGTTGGGTAGTGGTTTGGTAGTGGGTTGGTTAGTTGGTTTGGTAGTGGGTTGTGTAGTAGTTTGGTAGTTGGTTGGGTAGTGGGTTGTGTAGTGCTTGGGTAGTGGTTTGGTAGTGGGTTGGGTAGTGTTTGGTAAGTGGGTGGGATAGTTGGTTGGGTAGTGAATTGGTAGTGGGTGGGGTAATGGTTTTGTAGTTGGTTGGGTAGTTGTTTGATAGTGGGTTGGGTAGTTGTTTGGTTGTTGGTTGTGTAGTGGTTGGGTAGTAGGTTGTGTAGTGGTTTGTAACTGGGTTGTGTAGTGTGTTGGGTAGTGGTTTGGTAGTGGGTTGTGTAGTGGTTTGGTAGTGGGTTGTGAAGTGGTTGGGTAGTTGGTTGTGTAGTGGTTTGTAAGTGGGTTGTGTAGTGGTTGGGTAGTGGTTTGGTAGTAGGTTGGGTAGTGGTTTGGTAGTGGGTTGGGTAGTGGTTTTGTAGTTGGTTGGGTAGTGGTTTGGTAGTGAGTTGGGTAGTGGTTTGGTAGTGGGTTGGGTAGTGGTTTGATAGTGGGTTGGGTAGTGGTTTGGTAGTGGGTTGGGTAGTGGTTTTGTAGTTGGTTGGGTAGTGGTTTAATAGTGGGTTGGGTAGTGGTTTGGTAGTAGGTTGGGTAGTTGTTTGGTAGTTGGTTTTGTAGTGTTGGGTAGTGGTTTGGTAGTGGGTTCGGTAGTGTTTGGTTAGTGGGTATGGTAGCGGTTGAAAAGTTGGTTGGTAGTGGGTTGGTAGTTGAATGGTAGCATGTTGGGGAGTTTTTGGGTAGTGGGTTGGGAAGTTGTTTGGTAGTGGGTGAGGTAGCGGGTTGAATAGTGGGTTGGTAGTGGGTTTGTAGTAGGATTGTTAGCGGGTTAGGTAGTGGATTTGGTAGTGGTTTGGTTCTGGTTGGGTAGTGGGTTGGGTAGTAGTTTGGTAGTTGGTGAGGTAAGTGGTTTGGTAGTGGGTTGGATAGTGGGTTGGTAAGTGGATTGGGTAGTGGAGTGGGTAGTGGAGTGGGTAGAGGGTTGGATAGTTGGTTGGGTAGTGGTTAGGTAGTTGGTTGGGTAGTGGTTGGGTAGTGGGTTGGTAGTTTGTTTGGTAGTGTTTGGTTAGAGGGTGGGATATTGGGTTGTGTAGTGAATTGGTAGCTGGTTGGGTAGTGGTTGGGTAGTAGGGTATGTATTGGTTTGGTAGTGGGTTGTGTAGTGGTTTGGTAGTGAGTGGGGTAAGATTTGAGTAGTGGTTTGGATTGTGGTTTGGTAGTGGGTTGGGTAGTGTTTGTTTAACGTGTTTGGTAGCGTATTGGTTATCGTTTTTGATAGTACGGTTAAATAGTGGATTTGGTAGCGGTTTGAATAGTGGGTTGGTAGTGGGTTGGTAGCGGGATGGGTAGCGCGTGGGGTAGTGTTTGGGTAGCGTGTTGGGTAGTCAGTTTGGAAGTGGTTTGGTAGTGGGTTAGGTAGCGGATTGAATAGTGGGTTGGTTGTGGGTTTGTAGTGGGATTGTTAGCGGGTTAGGTAGTGGATTTGGTAGTGGTTTGCTTCTGGTTGGGTAGTGGGTTGGTAAGTGGATTGGGTAGTGAATTTGGTAGAGGGTTGGATAGTAGGTTAGGTAGCGGGGTGAATAGTGGGTTGGTAGTGGGTTTGTAGTGGGTTTGTAGTTGAATGGGTAGCTGGTTTGGTAGTGAATTGGGCAGTGGTTTGGATAGTTGGTGGGGTAGTGGTTTGGTAGTTTGTGGGGTAGTGAGTTGGATAATGTGTTGGGTACAGGTTTGGATAATAGGTTGGGTAGTGGTTTGCATAGTGGGTGGGGTAGTGGTTTTTGTAGTTGGTGGGGTAGTGGGTTTGGGAAGTGGTTAGATGGTAGGTTGGGTAGTGGGTTTGTTAGTGGGTGGGGTAGTGGGTTGGGTAGTGGTTAGATAGTGGGTTGGGTAGTTGGTTTAGTTGTTGGTTCGGTAGTGGTTTGATAGTGGGTGGATTTGTGGTTTGGTAGTGCGTGGTGTAGTGGGTTGGATTTTGAGTTGGGTAGTGGTTTGGATAGCTGGTAGGGTAGTGGGTTGGGTGTTGGTTATGTAGTATGTTGGGTAGTGTTTTGGTAGAGAGTTGGGCAGTGAGTTGGATAGTGGAATGGGTAATGGTATTGATATTTGGTTGGGTAAAGGTTATGTAGTATGTTGGGTAGTGGTTTGGTAGTGGGTTTGATAGTTGGTTGGGTAGTGGTTTGGAAAGTGGGTTGGGTAGTGGTTTGGAAAGTGGGTTGGGTAGTGGTTTGGGTAATGGTTTGATAGTGGGTTGTGTATTTGTTTGGTTGTGGGTGGGGTAAAGTGAGTTGGGTAGTGGTTTGGTTGGTGGGTTGGGTAGTGGGTGGGATAGTGAGTTTTATAGTGAGATGGATAGTGGGTTGGGTAGTGGTTTGGTAGTGGGTTGAGTAGTTGGTGGGCTAGTTGTTTGGTAATAGGTTGGGTAGTGTTTTTGGTAGTGGTTTTGTAGTGGGTGTGGTAGTGAGTTGAGTGATGTGGCGGATTTTCGTGTAGACTGTCAGGTGGATTTGTAAAGTTTTTTTTTTGGTATCGTTTGGGCCGGGTGGCTTGTGGTGTTAGGATCTTACAATGTCCAGAACTGTTAATAATATGAGCCTCGTCGCCTCAAATAATGGGAAGCCGACATCTATAGCAAGACATGGGTCCTCCGCTCCACCTGTTGGGAACCCGCTAACTTCAAATCGGCTCGAACACTCCCACGTGAATAAACTGTCCTTAGTGGCGTAGCTAGGGTGGGGGACACATGGTACGGTAAACTCAGGGTTAACAACTCAGGTGACCTTATAAGCAGACATTAGAAGGAAAAAAGGAGCCATAAAATCATGAGTCTCCTGCCACCCTTAACCCAACTTTATCCTTAGGAAATTTGGCCCCATGTATGAAGAGCTTTATTTATTGTTTTCACCTGTTGACAAGGGCAGATAGGATGCGCCATTGTTTTAACGGTGGCAAAAATTATTTTTGATTAAGTTAAGCTATAAAAGTAGATGTCTGTGATAGTTGAGAGGACACAGCTCAGGGTGCATCAGTCTACGCTTAAACAGTCGAGAGTGCATCAGTCTTTACGGTTACACAGTACGGAGTGCATCAGTTCACGTTTGATTATGAGGCTTGAGATAAACATTCCTGCCGTGGTCCTTATCATAGCTGTAGCAGATTCTTGGCCTCCTGTCTCTTGGGTCACCTACTGTGGACGGACGCTTGAAGAATGTACAGTGTAAGTAATGATCACATTAACTTCAGTTGCGTAAGAAAGGGTTGGTAACTTCCTCTCCACTTTGAACTTTTTATTTAGTGTAAGGGTGGTATTTTAGGGCAAGCTGAATTTTTTTCGTAGAAAGGGTGGCAAAAAGAAATTGCCTCCCTATGGGTGTCATTAACCCTAACTACACAACTGATACATTTTCTTTCCTATATTTAATTTTTTTTACCAGTTGTTTTGCTCTGTAAATGGCGAGTTCACGGGTTAAATTATTTTTCAGCTTCTAGAGTTTATTTTTCGCAAAACGAGTTTCGTTTGCAGCTCCCGCGCGTTTCTAGCAGAAGAGCAGTGAAATTTTATTTTGAAGCTATTTTTTTTTAAAAATTAAAAACAAATAACAGCTATTTTTAGGTAATAATGCTACAAAAGAGTAAAAAAAATAGCGTTGCCGAAAATATGTGAGATGTGAGTAGAGAGTTCAATTTAGTCGCGTGTGTACTTTTTTTGTTTTTTACCTTAATATGTGTTTGGCCTGAACTACCGTGCTAGTTATTGGAGTTTGGTTATCTAAGTCTTTATAATTTGAAGAGCAAAACGTATGAAGAAGAATGGGTCGGTCGAACTAAAAGCCGAAGTACTGAGGCTCCGAAGAACCATCCAACGCTTACTGCGCAGATCCTACTGGAACTACCTGAACGGCATCTTCTCAGAGGAAGATACTACCGCCAAGAACAAGCGGTTCTGGAGCTATGTCAAGCATCAAAAGTCAACAAACATCGGGGTTTCCCCCCTGAGATGGGAAGGCAAGTTGACGTCTGAACCCAAAGAACAGGCGGACATACTCAATCAACAGTTCCAGTCGGTCTTTGGGGATGGTAGAGAGTACTCAGAAGTTGAGTTCCTGCTGAAGACCAAGATGATGAGCACAGCCTATCCCACCATGGAAGATATCAAGATCTCAGAGAAGGGTGTGCTGGAACTTCTTAAAACCATTAACCCCTACAAGGCATGTGGTCCTGACAACATCAAGCCACGAGTGCTAAAAGAATTGGCCGAAGAAATCGCTCCTGCATTAACAATCCTCTTCCAATCGTCGCTATTCACAGGCAAAGTTCCAACTGACTGGAGAACAGCGTATGTCACTCCGATCTACAAAAAAGGAGAACATTACGACCCAGCCAATTACCGCCCTGTATCCCTCACTAGCGTAGTATGTAAACTATTGGAACACATAATCGTAAGCGCGGTCATGAATCACCTGGAGAGAAATAATATACTCAATGAATGCTAAAAGAATTGGCCGAAGAAATCGCTCCTGCATTAACAATCCTCTTCCAATCGTCGCTATTCACAGGCAAAGTTCCAACTGACTGGAGAACAGCGTATGTCACTCCGATCTACAAAAAAGGAGAACATTACGACCCAGCCAATTACCGCCCTGTATCCCTCACTAGCGTAGTATGTAAACTATTGGAACACATAATCGTAAGCGCGGTCATGAATCACCTGGAGAGAAATAATATACTCAATGACTGTCAGCATGGCTTTCGAGTCAACAGATCATGCGAGACCCAACTCCTTGCATTTGCTGAAGAGTTGACGACCAACTTGGAGAACAGCAAGCAGACTGATGTGCTTGTGCTGGACTTTTCAAAAGCGTTATACCGTGTCAACCATAGCTTGCTATTGCACAAACTGCATAGATATGGGATCCAAGGCACTACCAAAACATGGATCTCTAGCTTCCTCAGCGACCGATGCCAGGCAGTAGTGCTGGATGGCAAAACCTCCTCCTTTGTCGGTGTTAAGTCAGGGTTCCCCCAGGGCTCAGTGCTAGGCCCTTGTTTGTTCCTAGCATATATCAATGATCTGCCTGAGAAGCTGACCTCTCAAGCAAGACTGTTCGCAGACGACACGGCGGTATATAGGACAATGGTCAACAGCTCTGACCAGAGCACGCTTCAACAAGACCTCAATCGGTTAGCTGAGTGGGAGATGAGCTGGGACATGGAATTTCATCCCGTCAAGTGCCAGACCCTGTCAGTCTCCAGAAGCAGGTTCCCTCTAAACCACTCTTACGAACTGCATGGCCATATTCTTGAGCCAGTTTCCTCCGTTAAGTACTTGGGTGTTACCATCCAAAGAGAGGTCCGCTGGGACGAGCACATTAACAGTGTGTGCAACCGGGCAAACAAGACCCTGGGGTTCCTAAGGCGCAATCTGAAGATCGGCAACTCAAGCGTGAAAGACAAAGCCTATAAAGCCTTTGTCCGACCTATCTTAGAGTATGCTTCTACAGTCTGGGACCCATTTACCCAGAAAAGCATCGACAGGTTGGAGGCGGTCCAGCGACGGGCAGCACGCTTTGTCATGAACCGCTACAGAAGCACCTCGAGTGTTGGCAGGTACGACCTTTGTGACCCGACCAGCTGTAACCTTCTTGCTGCTGGACTATCCAGGCTCACCATGTTGTACAAGATAACAAATGGGCTGGTGCACTGCTCCGGAATCAAACAGAAACTCGTTCATCTTCCCCCCAGACTGCGACGAAGTCACGACAAACAGTTCCGGCTGGTAAAAACAAGAACAAAGTACAGAAGCTCCTCATTCCCCCCGAAGACAATAGGGGACTGGAACAAGCTTCCAAAAGCATCAGTTGAGGCCGCTACACTCGATACATTTGTGTCTAATGCCTCCTGTATTCCAACCCTCAGTTCATAACACCACTGCTGAGTCGCCCTTGCAACCAGTGAAGTATCCCATTGAAACCCATGAACAGTAACATCGCAAACCCCTCTGAAACATAGGAGCCAGAATGATCAATTCATTGATCGTGGGCACTTAAAATAAAGAAGAAGAAGAAGAAGAAGAAGAAGAATTTATTTATTTTTAAAATTATTTTAAACATTTCAGGTTTCCCTTTCAGCGGAGACCTCGCAGCTCCTGCTTCCATATTTGCTGGGGAAGAGGCTATCTAAACGGACAATGTTTCGAAAATGCAACTCTTTGCGAAGAATATTATGTGGATTTCGATGAGCCGGCTTATTTCAGGTGCAAATGCTGGCAATGGAACGGCTTCCCTACAACAGAAGCGCCAAACTGGGAACTATATGGACATTAAGCCACATCGGTACCCTTAATATTGATTCTTTGCCTTGAATAAAAATAGAATCATAAAATGGCTTAGGATTTATTTGATCGTTTGTTATTGTGTGTGTGTGTGTGTGTGTTGTTTAAGCTGGACATAACGAGTGGAGGGGGGGCAAGCGGGGGGGAGTCAAGTTTACCAGTTAATATTACATCCAACATCCAATGAAATCATGGGCACTGATAGATGCCCCCCCCCCTCTTGACTCCCCCTTAGGTTGAGCTAATGGTGTATACGGGTGTGTACCAAAGAACACTTTGTAGAGGAATTGCTTGGGGTCAATGGTCTCGCTATGCTGCACGCAGACGTTCGCGGCGCCCTCAACGTAGGCCTGCAGACATTGTAGGCGTGTGCAGCAAAATTAATCTAGCAAAAATGTGTTAAAACATATATTATTTTATTTTTTTTCACGTTTATTTCTATTGTTATTGTACAATTATTACATGTTTACAAACAATTGCAGTAGATGCTGACACAATGTCAATTAGGCTGTCCCCCCACATCTCAGACATAACTAAAAAGATACTTTATTAAATGGGCCCCCACCGGGGCCCATATAATTGTACTATAGCTATATTAGTGCCAATTAGTTGTATAATATTTCGTATTTGAAAAATAAAAACTTTGTAAAGTAATTTTTCTTTGAGGTTTCATGGAGCATATTAAATTAAATCTAGAAGCTTCCAGGAGGTTCTATATTGTTTTAAAGGGTTATAAAGCGTGATTAAAAGCTTATTCGAACAAAATCGAACTGAACAAGATCCCATAGAGGAATAAGATCTAATTGGGAGCGACATCCATTTGTACACTGGAACCCATCGGTAACGCGATCCAATCGGGTAACAGGATTAAACTGGAATCGGGATTAAACTGGGCTCGGGATCCTATTGGTAAAACGGAATAAAATTAGAAAAGATGGTTCCTTGGCGATTGTGTTTCGTAAATGCCAATCTAGTTACATGGTTGAAACTAGAAGAAGATTGTCTGATAGGTTTGCTGAACATCTTAGGGATATTGAACAAGGCAAACCTTCCTCAGTCTCTTCTCATTTCAACAGAGATGAACATAAAGTTGCTTTGGATGTAACAATCACGGCACTGATTTCATGCAGTAACACACCGGAGAGGTTTAAAATGGAAAATAAATATATTCAGCTGTTTGGCACCATATCTCCATATGGTATTAAGGAAATAATATCCTACTGATGTTTCTCTGTTTCCCTGTAATTCTTCTTATTGCTGTGTGTTGATGTATCCCTGGATATTCTGGTCCATTATTATTGTGGACCTCATTTTTTCACAATGTAAATATTTATATTCTCTCGCTTCCTGTGTTCCCACTGCCGGCGACACCAATGGATATTTCTTGAGTGGTTTACTGTGCTCTGTTCTTTGTGATATCTTCCTTTGTCCTTTGTGCTGGAGAAGGCTCCGTACCTAAACATCCTAATCTATTTGTCCTGTTCTCTAGTGAAAGCTTCCACATACACCGTTTTGCTCTTTCATTTCCTAGGTGAAACATGATCCCATAGAGTCCGGTATCCTAACGGGATCGCTAGCCCATTTAGATCCATCAAGATCGGGATCCCATCGGTATCGTGATACCGACGGGATAGGGATCCCACCGGGATCTGGATTCCCCCTGGATCCGTAGCCACAAGAAAACGCGATCCCAATAGGAACGGGATCACACCGGGAAAAGGGATTGTACCGGGATCGGGATCAGAATGGGATTTTGGTCCAATTGGGGACTTACCAGGATCGGGGTCCTAATGCAATTCCGTGCAAAGTTAAATAGATTGATGGATCGTGACCAAACGTTGCACATATATCCATCATCATCCAGAAAGAACTCTTAAGGGGTTAAGAATTTTTCATAACATTCTCTATGGGTCCGGGGGCTTAGTACACATGTACTTGATTCTCCATATTCAAATACCAAAGGGTACTGAACTCATAATATCCATACATCTTGGGCCGGGGGCCCCATTTCAATTTTACTTGTTTAAGCTTTATAAATATCAATATGCTTAGTAAACACAATATGTTCTATGTGAATGGATGGATCTGGTCCCCTGTTGGTAGTAATACTCTTCCATAATGAGACATCGGTGGGTTTAAAATAAATACTATCCAATCCATTTAGAGCCAGTCTCTACTTTTATAGAAATTTCAAAATGAAAAAAAAGAGCTATATCTATGGCCATTTAGAACTGATTTTTTGAAGAAAAAAAACGTTAACATTTTAACGTTATTATTCATCTGACTGATTTTTATAGGGCCCCCACCATCTCAGGCAAACGAATTCGATACAGTTATGAAATGGGCCACCCGCGGGGGTCCCTCTTTAAACTTAAATGAAGTAGAGTTATAGTAATGCAATGAGTTGTACAACTTAACGTATTCGAAAAATAATTACTTAGAAATTTCCTTTGTACACGTTTGGAGGAGTATATTAATTTGTATCTAGAATGTCACGTCAAGTTCCATATCTTTCTATGGGGATACGTAATGGAATCTAAAAGCTGATTAAAATGTTCGTTTAGTTTGATACTTTAATGGCTATTTCTTTTAACAGACCCTTTATAATATTAACTGTAACTGAATCCCGATGGGAACATGATCCAACGAGGAAAAGGATCCTAAAAGTGAATAAGTAAACTGGAACCCACCGCTAACATGATCTCATCGAGTGATGGGATCAAATAAGGATTCCATCAGCAAACGGGATCAGTGCCGTCTGAAGTGACTTAAGGCATTGATCCAGTGGGCACTGCCCTAGGGCCCCGCGCTTGTAGTGGGCCCCAAGTTTCTAGGAGACGCACTCTTATAGAGGCATCATGTTTTACATATTTTTTAATAAATATTGAACGATTTTGACAAATTACTTGGGTTTAAAATTCCCAATTTCCCAATTTTTATACACGATATATACGGCATATTTTCTAACATTAATACTATAAATGCGAAATAAAGTTGGACAATTTTAAATCTTTTCAAGAGGAAGAGCTCTCGTCAACAAGATTTAATTCCCCCAGATATGAAACGAAAAAAATTTGTAAGAATGAGCTTCGCAGTACAATGGGACAAAAAACGTTTGAACCTGCTTTCAAGTATATGCATGAAACGGCATCCTTGAGACCATTTCAACCAATAACAAAACAATGCTCTGCAAAACTTTACGCAAACTATTTTGATGATTGATGTGAAATAATTTATTTGATCTATCCGTCAATAATGATAATTTATCATCCTCTGTGATCATTTATAGTTTTTTTTCCTTATAATAATATTAAAACTATTCTAGATTATGAATGATTTTGTTTTTTGTATCAATAAATTGAATTCATCAAAATTTAACTCTATTGAATTTTTTAAAATGTTAAATTTGTATTCCTCTTGGTGAGTTGGTGGGGAGAAGGAACTGTTTCCACTCTCCCCAAACTGTTTGAGCATGGAGTAATTGCCCCCTTCACCAACCCCCCCCCGCCCCCCCCCCCGGACCTTCTATGTTGTCAAGACAGCCCTGAAGGGGATCTAGTCGGAGAAGATGATCCCACTTGAACAGCGGAAAAAATTGGAAAATAATATCTTTCTTGGAGATCACAGGCCATCGGGATCTCAAATAGGGCAGGATCCCACAGGGCTTGGGATCCCATATGGCAACACCGGGCATATTGGCTAGTCCTTTATAAAATGTAATATCGAGCAGTTGGATTGGGGCTGAACATGTGACAAAACATGCAGACACGTGACACAATTTTTAAGAATCCAAAATAGCCCCCGCCCCCCTCCTTAACAGCTGGCAACCGCACCTTTGTTTCACGCTCATGAATTATATTAATATTCTAATGACCCCTCCCTCCCACTCTGCTTTTACACTACAGATTTATTCCATCAACTGTTTCAAAAAAAAAAAAAAAAAAAAAAAAAAAAAAAATAACAATTTATTAAGCAAAAAAAAAAAAAAAAAAAAAAAAAAAAGAAAAAAAAAAGAAAATAACAATTTATTAAGCCAAAAAAAAATAGCACTTGAGCTTTCCTTTTTGATGCAACACATTTATCGTGAATTTTTTACATGTTTTTCTCCTTAAAAACAGGAAAAACTGATTTTTGGTGTTTGGGTTGGGCTGAAAATTTGATAGAATGTGTTGTAATCGGCATCGGAGTCTTTGTGCCATGTTTCACCTTTATTGTTTGATGGGAAGTGGGACAGTTTACCGAATGAAAATTTAGCCAGCCACCGAGCTAGCCGCCAACGAACAAAAGCGAAGTTAATAAAAAGGATTAAAACATTGCTGAAGTTTAGAGTGTGGCGGAGAGCTTGTCCAAACAAAACAAAAACGAGTACTTTGGGTGGGGTTCAAGTTTCAGAATTCGGCGTTGTTTAAGGCTTATCACTTAATTGATTAGAGAATCGGTGGGTGTATGGATTAGCGTTGTGAGTAATGTTTCAATTTAATTAAAAAGGTGTAGGGCAGTGGTCAGCGAATCGCGGCTCGGGAGCCGCATGTGGCTCCTTAGTGACGTGAGTGCGGCTCGGCCAGTCAGCTTCAAATTGGATTTGACCCCCCGAAAAATATGGTTCTTCGCAGGTTCTTAAAAGATGCTTGAAAAGAAATTTGGCTCTCAAATTTTTTTAAAATCGTCCTGCTGCTGATTTTTGGCTCTTTTGACTCATGAGTTTGCCGACCACTGGTTTGGGGTATAACGTGGACGAAGTGGGGGAGATTGGGTATGGCTTACAATTGGGATCTGGGTGAGGTATGACTCTAGATTAATCCAAGAGGTTTTTTCCTGTATATTTTAAATTATGGTTTGGGGGGGGGGGGATGAATAGGAGGATCTGTCACCCAAAAGCTTTTTATCCATTTACATTCATTTTTTAGGGTGTGTGACCGGACAAAAATCCATTAACGTCATCCAAGGAATGATTGCACAACTGTGGATGTCTTGGCCGAGATGGTGTATTAGCTTACAACGAGAAATATGTTACAGTCACCATTTACTGCTGCGCAAATGTTGTGGTGTTGGTTTTCAATTATCAACCAGTGGTGCTGATATTTAAACGGGATGTTGTAATCAGCGTCAGTGGGTGTGGTAATCAACTTCAAGTGTCGTGGTAATCAACTTCAAGGGTTTTGTTAATCAACGTTAGGGGTGGAGTAATCAACACCAGGGATGTGGTAATCAACGTCAATGGTTGGTGTAATCAACATCAGAGGTGTGGTAATCAACGTCAGGGGGTGTGGTAATCAAAGTCAGGGGTGTGGTTATCAACGTCAGGGGTGTGGTAATCAAAGTCAGAGGTGTGGTAATCAAAGTCAGAAGTGTGGTAATCAAAGTCAGGGGTGTGCTTATCAACGTCAGGGGGTTTGGTAAACAAAGTCAGGGGTGTGGTTATCAAAGTCAGAGGTGTGGTAATCAAAGTCAGGGGTGTGCTTATCAACGTCAGGGGGTTTGGTAAACAACGTCAGGGGTGTGGTTATCAAAGTCAGGGGGTGTGGTAATCAAAGTCAGAGGATGTGCTTATCAACGTCAGGGGTGTGGTAATCAACGTCAGGGGTGTGGTAATCAACGTCAGGGGGTGTGGTAAACAAAGTCAGGGGTGTGGTTATCAAAGTCAGGGGTGTGGTAATCAACGTCAGAGGAGGTGCTTATCAACGTCAGGGGTGTGGTAAACAACGTCAGGGGGGGTGNGTGTGGTAATCAAAGTCAGGGGTGTGGTTATCAAAGTCAGGGGGTGTGGTAAACAAAGTCAGGGGTGTGGTTATTAACGTCAGGGGGTGTGGTAAACAAAGTCAGGGGGTGGTTATCAACGTCAGGGGGTGTGGTAATCAAAGTCAGGGGTGTGGTTATCAAAGTCAGGGGGTGTGGTAAACAAAGTCAGGGGTGTGGTTATTAACGTCAGGGGGTGTGGTAAACAAAGTCAGGGGGTGGTTATCAACGTCAGGGGGTGTGGTAATCAAAGTCAGGGGTGTGGTTATCAAAGTCAGGGGGTGTGGTAAACAAAGTCAGGGGTGTGGTTATCAACGTCAGGGGGTGTGGTAAACAAAGTCAGGGGGGTGGTTATCAACGTCAGGGGGTGTTGTAAACAAAGTCAGGGGTGTGGTTATCAACATCAGGGGGTGTGGTAATCAAAGTCAGGGGTGTGGTTATCAACATCAGGGGGTCCGAGAAGGCCAAGAGAATCAAATGTTTTATTAGCCCTTTTAGCGTTGGAGACGCAGGAAAACTATTTTAAAATCGAGACGGGGTGCATGAAGTGCTTCAAACTCAAGAAGGGACGATTCGCTTCAAAAAGGATCAGAACCCCTGCCCTTTACGTAACCAATGTTATTTATTGCAAAATTATGAAGACATTTTTCAAGCCAGCACATGCGCAATGTACACTTTTAACTCAAACCCTCTATTTGTCTTGCTATATATTGCCCACAATTTTCTTGCTATATATTGCCCACAATTTTCTTGCTATATATTGCCCACAATTTTCTGGAGTAACCAAAGGCTCCCGCACGAACAAGTTCCAACTGTTTGAATTACTGCTGACTGTAGAATGATGTCTAACATAATGTCGCTGATTGTCCTAACTCTCTTATGGCAATGTGAGTATGACGTGGTTAAAAATGTTTGATTGTTTCATTTAATCTACATTTAATCCGGCAAAAAAAAAAAAAACGGAATATTGTAGAATGATTGAATTCCTTCAGAAACCGATTTATTATCATAACAGACAAAATTTAATGTCACTATTTGTATTTGATTTAATTTCAAACCACCAATACATGAGCTCTGTTTGACATTATAGTTATAGAGCTCATATTAGAAAAAACGAACTTAAGGCCTCTGGCTCACAACAGACTATTTTAAAATGGTTGTAATAACTCGAAAAAAAAAAAAACGTTGCGGTCGTGCGAACAACATGTCACTAAAGTTTTATCGCATTCAGATAATTGGTATCGGAGCGCATACTGAAATTATATTTTACAAAGCTCATATTAGAAGAAAAAAACAACGAATTTAGGGCCAACGGGCAAAAAAGGACTATTTTAAAATGGTTGTAATGACTTAAAAAATGCGCAAGATTGTGAACGACACATCACCAACGTTTTATCGCAATCGCAAGAATGGTGTAGGCGCACGCATACGATTTAAAAACTATGTTCATATATCTAACATAAGAAAAAAACGAAAATAAGGCCCCTGGCTAAAAAATGAATATTTTAAGATGGTTGTAACATGGCACAAAAGTTTTATTGCATTTGAATAAATGGTATAGGAGGGCATACGGAAATTCATTTTTTAAAAAGCTCATATTAGGAAAAACACGAATTTAGGGTCGACGGCCGAAACGGAATAGTTTAAAAGGGTCGTGAATACTAGGAAACAAGAGCAGACATGTGGACAAAATCTCACCAACGTTTATCACAATCTCATCAATGGTGTTGGAGTGCTCATGGGGCATACATACGTACATACATACATACATACATACATACATACATAATTACATGCATACATGCATACATGCATACATGCATACATGCATACATGCATACATGCATACATGCATACATACATACATACACACATACACACACACACATACACACATACACACATACACACATACAGACATACAGACATACAGACATACACAGACACACACACACACATTCATTTATTTTTATATCAATTCCGGACAAAGACCTATATATATGTCTAATGTCAATGAGGGACGATTGACAATCATTTCGTATTTTTGAATAGCAATACTAAAAACTTCAGTGGCAAAAAAAAACTAATATTTATTTAAAAAAAAAAAAAACTTTTGTTAATTTGAAATCACTTGTCTTTGATTTATTCAGTAAAAAAATTTAAATTAAATATAAAAGAAATTCGTATTTTTGAATAGAAAAACTAAAAACTTAAGTGGAAAAAAAAAACTAATATTTATTTAAAAAAAAAAAAAAGCTTTTGTTAATTTGAAATCACTTGTCTTTGATTTATTCAGTAATACAATTTAAATTAAATATAAAAGAAAATGTGATTGTATGTTCATGTTTCCAAAACTGAATTCCTGTCAAAGTAACGCCCATCTGGTGAAAGTAACGCCCATCTGGTGAAAGTAAACGCCCATCTGGTGAAAGTAACGCCCATCTGGTGAAAGTAACGCCCATCTGGTGACTCTCGAATCACCGAATTTAACCTTTTTTTTAGATATTTTAACGACTAGTGATCAACTTGAAATATAAATCTCGCATCCATTAGATAATTAAGCCAATTGTCGACTGCCCCATATTATGGCCAGGCATTCCCTTTTTATTGTTGAATAGCGTGTTTCCCTGTCCATTAGTTTACGACTTATGCACCTAACTGTACGATGTATATTGTTTCTGTTCTGTAAGAGAACTGCCCCTAGTCGAGGCGTCTGTTCAAACTATGAACTGGTCATTATTGTCTGGTAACACTAATATTGGGCCATTAGTTAAGTACTTTCGTAAAGCTTCTGATGCCTGTTGGCGTTCATCCATCCAACGAATATTGATAGGTCAGCCTTTCTTGGTGAGGTCAGTCAACGGTGCTTTCAGTGTTGAAACATTTTTGAATGAATTTGTTGTAATATGAGATCAGACCCACTAAGCCTCTCACGTTTCTTCTAATTTCTAGGCGGATCCATTCTTAACACTATGTTTAAATGTTATTATCGGGTTTTAATAGAGCCGCACCTTGTTGGGCCCCAAGAACTCAATTGACTGTTTTCGAATCTCTAACTTCCAGGGTTTAACGGTATGATACCGCAGCTGATTGATACCGCAGCTTGTTGATACCGCAGCTTGTTGATACCGCAGCTTGTTGATACTGCAGCTTGTTGATACCGCAGCTTTCTGATACAACAGCTTATTGATTTCTTAGCTTGTTGATAACACAGACTATTGATAGCAGAGATTGTTGATACCACAGCTTGTTGATAACACAGACTGTTTATAGCAGAGCTTGTTGATACAAAAGCTTGTTGATGCCACAGCTTGTTGATACCACAGCTTGTTGATACGGCAGCCTTTTGACACAACAGCTTGGTGACAGCACTTGAATCCAGTGAAGAGCACGGTAGTTAAGTAATGTCTGCAAAATGCCTTTTTTCAATTAGTCCATTAAAAAATTGATTCAAACTAAATACAAATAAGAACTCTGGATCTTGTGAAATTAATTGGTGACTTTGCTTTTTTACAATATTTATTATCAAATACTTATTTTCACATACTTATCATTACATATTGATTATCATATACTTAGGGTTACTTGAACTTAAATGTTCCTGAGCATATTTTTGATAAATATAAAAAGATTTTTGACATAACTTAAAAATCAGTGGTAAATTTTCAATTAAATCACTGTTTCAGGAACCCCGTTAAAAGAAATCTGGCACGCCCTTAGGACAGGGGCATCACTGGCGTGGATTTTTCGGGGAAAGGGGAGGGGGATAAAACCAAAACTTGGTCGCTTTATTGGGTTATTTATTCCTGGAGGCACCACATTAAATAGCAATTTAAATAAACCTGAAAATTCTGAGGGTGAGCAAATGCCCCCGTTACCCCACCAAAATGACGCCCCTTTATTAAGATGCGAGCACCATGGTTTAGCTTTGATATGATTTTTGTTCATAAGTAGCACCCAAACTTTAACGATTTAATTTTTTTTTACATTTAAATAACCACCCCATCACGGGGTCCTTATGCGCGTTGTCAGTGTTGTTATTTTACCTGGAACTCTGGCACCACACACCTGTCTGGCACCACACACCTGTCTGGCACCACACACCTGTCTGGCACCACACACCTGTCTGGCACCACACACCTGTCTGGCACCACACACCTGTCTGGCACCACACACCTGTCTGTCTGGCACCACACACTTGTGATCTTTTCAAGACACAGAGACAATTTGAGTAACGAAATACACAAGTTAATCATGGCACACCGTCTGGTATTGACACACTCTAGTGACTCACGACACATATGAGTGAGTCGCAATACACACACGTGAGTCACGACACACGAAAACGAGTCCCAACACACACACATCATAGAGTCCATAGATACACAAGTGACACACGATGTACGTGGTGAAATACAATATTGTTGTTTTATTTAAATGCTAAATTAACATGAATGTATTCTATAATTTGTCAAACTTTCTTTTTGTACTTTCCACGCAGCTGTCGTTTCTGGACTGGCCCCTAAACCAAGTTTCTCTTGCTTCGATAAGTCCGTTATTAAATTCAGTTTTGTTTGCAACGGCCACAAGGATTGCTACGATGGAGGGGACGAGCGGTTTTGTCCTGATCACTTTACGTCAGAAAACTCTACCTTTCTTCCTTGCGACGACAGTAGACAGACTTCAGGGAACGAGACAACCTGTATCTCGACGTGTCCGACTGGCTTTGTTTGTTACGGTGACGCGGTGGTGGCGTCAGGTGTCCCCACCAACATCACATCTCTTGACATATTTCCAACTACAACTAAGTTCCTGAATTTAAGTGGAACAGACTTATCTTCCATCCAAACACCGCACTTCTTACACAGCTTAGTAGAATTACATCTAAAATCGTGCAGCCTGCAACATTTAAAATTTCTTTTCACCAAAAATTTGACCAGCAATTATTTATATAAGTTAGATTTGAGTTATAACAACATACAGACATTAAAGAACACAGCAGACATTTCTATTTTTCAAAATTTACAATTTTTAAATCTTTCACGCAACTCCACATTAAAAACGTTATCGTATTACAGCGTTAGTTCAGAAAAGCTGAGGTCACTTGATCTATCTTACACGTCTGTGTCTTTTTTAGAATTAAACGTCTTTGACCATGCTTATAAACTTTTAACCTACTTGAACCTAAAAAGCACAAACATCCAACAGTTTTTTTTCTTACTGAAAATTACGCAATTAAAACACTTAAATATACAAAGCATCCCTTTTAATGACTCTGACGTCATTCCTCAGCTGCGTCATCTGCAAATAACGGACGCTTTCCATACGGACAGACCTCATCTGTGCTGTCCTTTAGTGGTAGGGTCTGGAATACCAAAGCGTGTGTGCCACGCACCACGTGATGGTATTTCGTCTTGCGAGGACCTTCTCGACGACAATGTCAAACGTTCCTTTTTGTGGCTCTTCACCATACTTTCCTTAGGAGGGAACATAGCCATTTTATTGTATAGATTTTCTTACGACAGAAATTTTTTTCAGAACAAATACGGCCTACTGGTGACCAATCTTTGTGCGGCTGACTTTCTAATGGGCTTATATCTTTTAATTATTTCCTCAGCCGATGTCCATTTTCGGAACACTTACATCCTCGCGCAGGGAGATTGGCGCCAGAGCGCCCTCTGTGGTGCTGCCGGGTTTGCAGCTACACTATCTGGTGAAGCATCACTCTTTTTCATTTCCCTGATTACACTAGAAAGGATCTTAGTCTTAAAATATCAAGGTGGCGGACACTTTTTCACACAATTCGTGGCGACTGGAGCAATTGTCACAGCCTGGGTACTTGGTATTACATTGGCACTAATTCCAAATCTCTACCCAGAGTGGATGGTTTACTCCTCCAACGGGGCATGCCTCGGCCTGCCCCTGACAACCAGTCTCCAGCCAGCAGGGCCGTATTCTATTGCAGTGCTCCTTGTTTTCAATGCTGTCTTATTTTGTTTCATCGTCCTTGGTCAGGTGGCGATTCTGTATCTCTCTGTATGTAGCACAATCAGACATACGCGCATAGTTCGAAGTGCAGCAAGACGGCGCCATGAAAGAAACGTTGTTTTACAACTTACTCTTATTGTTATTTCGAACTTGTTATGCTGGTTACCCATCTGTGTCTTGGGAATTGTTTCCATGAGTGGCAATGATGTGAGTCCTGATTGGTACGCAAGGCTTCTATTATTTTTTACCCCAGTCAACGCATCTATCAATCCCATTATATACAGCGCTTCGGCAATATGTGAAAAAATCAGGGCGCCTGCTAGAAACACGAGAGGTGTCGTATTAGAAATGCAATAAACTGATAAGAATCTTGGCAAATTTAATAATAACCATTGAGGGTCCTAGATGTTTAAACAATTTCTAGCTTTTGAAGGTGCCACCGGACTTACTAGCCACTCTTAAAGCCATCACTAGATCCTGTGTGTAGCTGGGCCCGGAAAAAAAGGGGGGGGGGGGTTTGGGGGAGTGAGTTGCCGTGCTCACTGACATTCTCTCACATCTCTTCTCTTGGTTCTGACGTTTGTTCTAGCTTTCTCTCGCTATCTCTCTCTCTCCTCTGGTTATTTTTTGTTTTCTTTTCCCAACCTGACCTCTTCTTCTCGTCTACGCCCGCTCACAGCTAACGTCCCTTCCAGCCGAGCAAAAAACCATCAATGAGCCATCAAATAGCTCTCGTCAGAATAGGATATGGGACTTCTCTTTGGTTTTTTATTTTTATTGCGTAAGTATTAGAGTAGCCATTGTAGCATATTTGACAGCCGCTATTAAGGGGTTAAGGCTTAAACAGGTTGTGGGGGGTTTATACCTTATATTTTGTTGTAGAAGTTATAACGTGGTGGGGAGGGGGGAATGTTAGGATTGGGGATAGGGGAGTAGACGTAGGTGGTCGTTGCAAACAGGGAAGGGGGGAGGAGGGTGGCTTTTAAAATTATTTGATAGAATTTATTTCTATTTATTGGTTATTTTGCTTATTAGAGAAAATAGGAAATATTTGACTGGGGGGGGGGGGGGGGGGGGGGGCTTTTAACAATTCATGTTTTGTGGTCGAGGCCATGAAGCCATGGGCGTAACACATCCAAACTGATCTCGTGTGTTCCAATCAAGTCAAGATGAGCTCCTGGTGATGACGTGCCGTACTCTTGTAGTGTCCAGCAACTTGTCATTAGTTCAATACTGATGATCAATGTGCTGCAAAGCTGGAAACCACGTGAGTTAATCCTATACGTATTTTGTATTCATTGCTTCTTCTTCTTTTTTTCTTCTTTTTTTTCAATAAAAAAAATCAGACCATTCTTCGAAATTACTGAACAAACACACACAAAATTTCTGACTGTTTTATTCAATCTGTTAACATGAGTACCGTGGATTATTGCAAATGCCGCGATCTAGGAAATAATGTGATGCGCTAACGTTTTGGTTGGAATAAGAACTCTACTTCCACTCCACTGTTGGAATGCTCTCTGTTGACCGTGTCCACGATAAGGAAATGATGAGACAAGGAAATTTGTGTTTATCTATGGTTAAAAAGAAAGTCAATGTTCTTTTTTTTCAGATGGATTTTTGTCATATTTAAAATGAACGTTTTTCAGGCAGCTGACAGAGTTCGGACCCCAGGCAGCTGACAGAGTTCGGACCCCAGGCAGCTGACAGAGTTCGGACCCCCAGGCAGCTGACAGAGTTCGGACCCCAGGCAGCTGACAGAGTTCGGACCCCCAGGCAGCTGACAGAGTTCGGACCCCAGGCAGCTGACAGAGTTCGGACCCCCTTTCGTGTTTCAAACACGTGCGTATATTTTAAAAACTCAAAATAAATGGCGTGCCCCTATCTGGCTCGGGCCCCTGACAAGTGTCATGGTTGCCCACCCCCCCCCCTCTCCAGGGTATAACTATGTTAATATTCCTTAAAAAGGGCTATTTACTTAACTGGTGTTTGTTATGATGATAATTTGAGTACTTTTATAGCACTTGTGCCCATGCTATTTTAGCATGCTCACAGCGCTCTGGTGTCTTAAAATCTATTTAAAGAAACAAATCTTTAAATGCTTCTTAAATGACTTTTTATCATTTTCAATTTGCCTCAAAGGTTTTGGCAAACTGTTCCGTAATGTAGGAGCTCTCTCCGTATAACTTCCCTCTAGGTGCATCCACAAAGTGAACTCTCAGTAAGAACTGCGCTGAATGGATACATGTTTAGAAATCTAATACGGTGCGCACGGTCACAGATTTACGAGTGGGCCTCGATTGTGTTGTATAGCCAATAAAGTTACAAAAGACTAGTTCGTTTACAAGCGCTTTAATTGTGAACCCCTACTGTTAAGGGCATTTTGAGCCAATACTTCTTGCATGATACGCGGCACGCTATGGTAATACACTTTTGCTGTCTTTACAGATGTGATCCTGGCATTTCCAAAAAGCTATACCAAACTATCATCTACAGAAGAGTCAACGCTAACCTGTCATCTACACGCGAGACAAAGCCAACCTATCATCTAAACACGAGACAACGCCAACCTGTCATCTAAAAACGAAACAACGCCAACCTGTCATCTACACGCGAGACAACGCCAACCTATCATCTGCACACGAGGCAACGCCAACCTATCATCTAAACACGATACAACGCCAACCTGTCATCTAAACACGTGACTATGCCATACTGTCCGCTCCTCACAAGACTACGCCATGGTGCCATGTAATCTTTCCACAATACCGTTCTCTCCCTCTGAGTAAGCTAATGGAATCTGGGGATGTTCGCGTCCAGGTAGCGACACTAAGACGGACAGCACACGTGTTTGTTTTTTCTCTTCAGGTTTGTATCTAACCTTGTACTATATTTCTTGTTACGAGTTATTCATCTTGATTTTGTTTTTTTGTTTTTTTAAATTGAGAGAGTTAATTTTTTTTTTTTTTTTTAATGTGAAGCGAATATGTGAAACAAGATATTTCCTTGTTCAGATAAACAACAACTAATTTGATATTTCTCTAGTGTTTGTTTTTTCTTTTCAGGTTTGTATCTAACCTTGTACTATATTTCTTGTTACGAGTTATTCTTCTTGATTTTGTTTTTTTGTTTTTTTAAATTGAGAGAGTTAATTTTTTTTTTTTTTTAATGTGAAGCGAATATGTGAAACAAGATATTTCCTTGTTCAGATAAACAACAACTAATTTGATATTTCTCTGCAGTTCATGGACTGAAAGGGTTCAATGCCGGAACATTTCCATGCAAAATAATAAATGGTTTATTTTAATTTGTAGAATAATGTAGTTTTTGTAAAACGCATTGGTATATTACATAAATTTATATAAGTTTGTGTGTGTGTCTGTATGTGCGTGTGTGTGCATGTATACGTCTATGTGTCTCTGTGTGTATGTGTGTGTTTCTGTGTAAGTGTGTGTCTGTGTGTATGTCTGTGTCTCTGTGTAAATGTGTGTCTGTGTGTCTGTGTGCATTGTGATCACAATTCGAAACTAAAGGTATCAGTCTAGTCAAGGCTACGCCTCATGAGGCTGGTTTTGTCGTGTAAGAGCGCAGGTGTCTCCCACCTCTTCCTATTTCTCTCTATCTCAATCTACCTTTCTGTTTCTCTCTCTCTCTCTCTTCCTATACCCTCCTTTCTCTAGCTTTCCATTTTTTTCCCTTTACTATGATAATATCCACTGCATGACGCGTCCTTACGTCCATCTATGTATCATTTTACTCTATATTACGTCTTCTTTGGTAAACCTACGTTATTGTGTGCTTTCAATGGCGTAGCAAAGACGACGGCCACCCAATTTTTGGGGGTGGGGGGGGGAGGCAGAACAGAATTTTAAACGAATCCCTTTCCATAAAAATGCCCCCCCCCCCTCCAAATAAATAATAAGTTGCCCTTTGGGACAGAAAGCCCCCTCCTGCCCCCTCTCTTGCGGCCTCTGTGCCCTTTTAATCTATCCCAAACCAAATTGTACACAGCTCCCAATGACTTTTAAGTGTAAACCTTTTGCGCCATGCCTTCTCATTGTTCTATATTTTCAGGGCCCACGATCAGTGCGTTGATCATTCTGACCGTGTCAGGCGTCAAATTCAAAATCAAATCATCGAAAAACAATTTTAGCACTCTTCTGTGCGTTTCTACACAATGATTTGATTGACTGAATCGTTGTTTAACAATGTAGTTATGGAATACGTTTTTGAACATCTTACACGATGTTTGAATTAGCTTTTTAAATAACAAAAATAATTAACCGGTTGTATTGATTAAATACCACATTTGTGAACAGCTGGCATGGTTTTGTTTCAATATGTTATTGAATAAATATACAATGAATTCTTAAGCAATGTAAAAAAAAAAAAAAGATTTGTACTTTTCAATAGAGGCCTTTACACCATTCACCAGTAAAATGTATGCAGAACGCCCCAACAAATGTGCACAGAATGCACCTTAACATGTATACAGAATGCACAAGTAACATGTATACAGAATGCACCAGTAACATGTATACAGAATGCATCAATGACCTTATTAAAATTTAAACTTTTTGCCTTTACAGTTAAAGGGTGGGTGGGGGTTGGGGAGTTCAACGTGTCGCTCTAAAGTTTATGAAACGTAACTGCTAAATGGGCAACAAGGTGCAAAAGTGTTGCCTCAAAGATTCCTGAAATTTAAATGGTAATTAAGCAACATGGGCCAAAGTTTTGGCTCTGAGATCCTGAAATCTAAGTTATAATTGGGAAACATGGGCCAAAGCGTCCATAGGAATAGCTGCATTTTAAACCCTTTTACTTAAAGCCACCAGCGTGTGCTGGTTTCTCTACAAAATACGACATCCTTGATGGTTCCCCCATGTACATAAAATTCTACAAGTGTTTATTAAAATAACTGAATGGACCTCGTCGGACTTAAACAAAAGACACAAACTTCGAAAACCAAATTACAATAATCTATCTCTCCTGAAATTTTAGGAAACGAATAGAAAATTAAATATTGATATGCTTATGTCCATACTAGTGAACTGTTTCAAAGAGAAATAGCCGTATTTAAACATTAACAGTTGCCTAGAGACGCTTGCACCCCCTTTTTTAAGAAATGTACCAGTAAAATGAAAAGGAAACAAAAAAGTAAAGACTTTAAATATGCTTAATGTAAAACTAGTGTTTTAAAGTAAAAAAATGAGAACAGAAATGGAGAATATTAATATAAGGAAAAATTAATTTAAGGGATATATTTATATTATTTAAGAAATTGTTTGACATTCAAAGTTATGTATTTTAAAATAGACAACATTTAACCTCATGGTAGTAGCAGTTTGAGAAGAAAACATTTAACACAAACATTTGAATCAAATAAACCTTTTTATCAAAATAAATTATAATTAAATCGGAAATGTATTTCAAGTTTATATTTTGGCATTTTGATTGGCAGTTCATATAATTTATATGGCATTTTTTTTTTTAAAAAGTGGACTCTGCATACACCAAGTTGTTCGTTAAAATAAGGGCGTCACATTCAAGGGCTGTCCCAGGAACCATAAGGGCCAGCTACTCGAATGGCTACTATTCCACAAGACAAAGGACGCCCGGACATGATGATAAAAAATTTAAATTATTTGTTATTCAAAAACGCCATTCACTGATCACAATGCAGTTCCCTCGGACAATGCGTAGAAACAAAGGTGCGCTTTAAAAGCGGAAGTTATGTCATTTAAAAACCAAAAAAGGGTAACTCTCACATCATTCTGTGCTTCGTACTTTCAACGCATGCGCATTTCAGTATCAATGTAAAATGAGTATTTTAAACAACCACACAAAAAAAAAAAAAGGAATAAAATGATTAAATTTGTATGTAACACTTGAAAATGAAAATTTTAAACAACCACAAAAAAAAAAAAAAAAAAGGAATAAAATGATTAAATTTGTATGTAACACTTGTAAGAGAATATTTGGAAGACTCCATACTGTGATATTTTCCATTAACTGCTGCAATAGCAGAGCGATCGTTTAGCAAATTCAATATGTTCAAAAATTGTATAAGGTCGTCAATGATTTAAGGGACAACAAGTGATTTTCTGGCACGGAAACGTTAATTTTTAAATATCAATGATGCATTCATAAAAGTTATGATGGTGAATTTAAAAAAAAATAATTAATTAATTCGTATTTTACATTAAATTTAAATTGTCTTAAATTCACAAAACGTTTCATACAAGTATTTTGACAATTGTGAAGGCGTTAAATTTGAAATTGCATGGGAACCAAACATCCTCTGTACTGCCCAAATAAGGTTCATATTTCCGATTTGTTTAACAATGTTGGTAGCGTTTAATGTATAATTTTATTTCCAGACAATGGATTTTAAATTTAAAATATTGACTGAAATCCATCCATCCATCCATCCATCTCCATCCATCCATCCATCCATCCATCCATCCATCCATCCATGAATATTATGTTCATTACGCGCGATGTGTGTTTGAGAGTGTTAATTGGTTAGTGAACGCTCTTCCCACGCTTTAGTTTTTATTACGATTTATTTATCAATAATTACTAACTAATAACACAGGATACAAAAGCCGCACTTAATGTGTACATGTTTTATCAATAATTACTAATTAATATGGAAATCTGTGAAATTTCCTCATCAACACCAGGAACAGAAACATTGCAAATCCCATCTACATGCATAGGAGCCAAAATGATCAATAAATTGATCGTGGGCCCTTAAGATATAGAAGAAGAAGAAGAACTGTTTGTAATGTCATCGGAGTTGTGTAAGCGTACAAAGTTTCAGCTAAGGAAGGGTTTCAAAACTGATACGCAAGATTTGACTCATAGAGGTTACTCATGGTTCAGTGGAGAACTTCTCTCACCTACCGTTCATAAAGAATCAGTTTATCATCAGGTGTACAAAGTTTCAGCTCAATTTGACATCAGACATTTGCAAGATATGTAAGATTTTACCTCCATAGGTCACCCAAAGTTCAGTGTTGACATACCAGTCATGTAGGTTTCTATTGTCAACGGGTAACTACGCAAAATGTCTGGTCCATTGGATAGAGGGAACAGTTTGGAAATTTGAGACACATGATTTGAACCAGGCAAACACACAGACAGACAAAGCTGCTAGCTAAATTAAAGCCTTCACAAAAATGACTTTTGAATACTAAACGTTACTATGTGGCGTTTATGTTGTTTGTGTGTTGTGTAATCCATGGCGGTGGCTAGTGTCAAAACAAGGAATACGTTATTTGCAGTTAACAACTACGAGTGATCCTTTGTTTCTACGCAGAGAATGAGAGAGCTACATTCTGACCTGTGAATACTTAAGTGAGAGAGCTACATTCTGACCTGTGAATACTTAAGTAAGAGAGCTACTTTCTGACCTGTGAATACTTAAGTGAGAGAGCTACATTCTGACCTGTGAATACTTAAGTGAGAGAGTTACATTCTTACCTGTGAATACTTAAGTTAGAGAGCTACATTCTGACCCGTGAACAGCTAAGTGAGAGAGCTACATTCTGACCTGTGAACAGCTAAGTGAAAGAGCTACATTCTGACCTATGGATACTTAAGTGAGAGAGCTACATTCTGACCTGTGAATACTTAAGTGAGAGAGTGACTTTGTGATCGTTTAGCACTTTAGTGAGAGAGCTACTTTTGATATTTGAACGGGTCAAGAAGAGTGCTACATTGTGATCTTTAAACACGTGACTACTTTGTGATCTCTGAACACTTCAGTGAGAGAGTTAATTTGTGATATTTGAATACTTAAGTTATAGAGCTACTTTGTGATTTTTGAACACTTAATATAGAGAGCTACTTTGTGATTTTTGAACACTTAAGTTAGAGAGCTACTTTGTGATCTATGAACACTTAAGTTAGAGAGCTACTTTGTGATTTTTGAACACTTAATTTAGAGAGCTACTTTGTGATTTTTGAACACTTAAGTTAGAGAGCTACTTTGTAATCTATGAACACTTAAGTTAGAGAGCTACTTTGAGCACTTAATATTTATTTTCAAATAATTTGTAATTTCTTGTTTTGTTTCGTCTGCTTAAGAATACGTCCTTCTAACTGATCTGTCTTGTTTAAATCCTAAACATATTTTATTTACACTATTTTGTTTTCTCACACGGCTTGACCGCAGTCAAACATATCTTATCCGCGAAATAAAGACAACGTTATTTAGCTCGTCTTTGGTCTATGACCTTTCCGTGCGTGTCTTAGAAGCAGAGCGATTTGATTTTGACCGAATTCCCCCCGAAGTACTCTTATCTCGATGTCTCTATCCTCTTTTCCCGTCCTCTGTGAAAGTGCTTCCAAGATATTCAGATTCCTCGTTTTGAAGGAGCGTCTCACCACTGATTGTTAATTCAATTTACTTGGTACGTGCTATTGTTTGTGGCTTCGCTTATTTTCATTCCACGAAGTACGCAGGTAAATAATTCATTTTTTATAAAGGAGATAACTATAAATAATATTGCGGTAGTCAAGTTTATAGAAGTATTATTTTTTATGCGTATCACAGGATACAAAAGCCGCACTTAATGTGTGCATGTTTTATCAAACTGTCCCTTAAAAAAAAATTAACACCCCTGGATCGTCTGTCATCTCTTTTGTTACCTTTCTCCGTTATCTCCTGGTTCTTAATACAGCAGACAAACTAAAAACAAATAAACCAATAACATTTTTTTTGGTTTTATACCAGTAAAAAAAAAGGGTCAAATCCAACCCAAACATCATACTTAACTGAAAGCTGGTCATGCATCGATTGTTTTTGGTTTTTATCATATTAAACCTAAAGCCACTAATGCTAAATGCTTACATTATTGTTTGGTGAGCACAGTTAACAAAAATCAAAATGATGCCACTTGTTCAAATGCTGTGCAAAAGTAAAACAACTAGTATTTAGAACGATTACGAACGTGAGTGACGTCATGTGTCTTAAGAAATAAAGTTTCCCCCGCATGATTCTTCCGAAACCCTTTCGCTGTCCGACCCCACGACGCTCCTTCTATCATGTTAATTTAAATATTTAATATATATTTATATATTTAAGTACGATACCAGTGTATTGTTGTGATTTCATGAGTACAGGTTTGATTTTCTAGTATGGAGAAAAAGGCGGTTAAAGATATATGTAAAAACCCTAGCAGGAACCCCGTGTTTTTGTTGTTGTTTTTTTAAGTTTAGAAAGTTCGATTTTCTATGGATTTTTTGGGCTGTATCATCTTATCACACCGGTTGTAACGGTCGCAAGTAAAACTCGGACCCTAACAAAAAAAAAACGGCAAAAAACTATTAAACACATGGGAGAGAAAAGTTCTCCGGAAACTATATGGACCAACAAAAGATGAATATGGATGGAGAATAAGAACCAATCATGAATTGTACAGTCTATATCAGGATCCCATGCTAGTAGCAAAAATAATAATAAAAAGGGGCAGGCTACGCTTGGTGGGACACTTAGAGAGAATGCCAAAAGACAGAGGAGTGAAGAGGGAATCCAAGTATGGAAAAGAAAATCCTTAATTACGTCTGAATGGAAGTGGTGAGTCAGGCCAAACTTCAACATGGGCTGTAGCGCCACAGGGATAGATGGATGGATCCTAAACTAAATGTTGTCATGTTTCTAAGTTGACTGGAAGTGATCCCTTAGTTCGGGTCTTTTCGTGTGTATGTGCGATTGTGATTGAGCGCGAGATGTATCGCTATACTTGCTTTTAAAATATAGATGACTAAAAAAAATATACATTTTAAGAGCTTTTTGTTTATTGCCGTCTCATTGATTAATTGATGGATTGGATATTTATATAGCGCTGGTATGATGCTATTTTAGCATGCTCACTGCGTTCTGGTGTTCTTAAATCTATTTAAACAAAAAAGTATTTTAATATTTCTTAAATGATTTTTTTATCATTTTCTAATCGCCTAAAAGACTGAGGCACACTGTTCCAGAATTTAGGCACTATCGCTTCAAAAGAGTGCACTCCGTAAGACTTTATTTTCTGTTTTCATCCACACTAGGAATTTTCTGATTAAAACTGTGTTGAAGACAGCAGGTTCTGGATATATGTTTATAAATCAGTTCTTTAAGATATTCCGGTGCAGATCCTTCTATGCAGCTGATCTCGTAGAACTGGGTGATGTGGTCATATTTTTTTATCCACGATACACGGTACTCATGAGTACAACAAATATTCAAATTGCATGAATCAAAATTAATTTTTTTACATAATATTATCAATATGGGGTACGTCCAAATATTTGTAAAACAGAGGAGCTTGCCTTTAAATATAACGTCAAACTCGTGGAGGCCAATAGGGGCAGTGTGGCCCGGAACGTGCAAAGCTTTTTGGCCCTTCCCCCTCCCACCCCCAAAAAATTCTGCCCCTAACTATATAAAGAAAAAAGTGCTTTTCGGGGCGAACTACCCCATCAGCAACACGGTACCGGTATCCTTCTTTCGTCACGCCTAAGGGGGTCAACCATAAATGGCGTCAAGCATCTAGTTCAGGCCTACACAACTCAAAATGCTAATCGGGCCGTAATACTAATACTTTATGAAAAATGTGTGCGGGTCGAAAGAAAATGGGACAAGGGGGAGGGGGGAAGCTAATAAAATATAATAATAAAGGATATTTCATTACGTTACTTCGCGGCCTCACAACTGGTGCTCGCGGGTCGTATTTTGTGCAGGCCTGATCTAGATGATGGGGGGGGGGATATTGTAACAATCTATCATGAAGGTGTCATTTTTAAATATTTTTTTTTTTTTTTACAAATTTGTGATTGGGAGGTCGGGGGTCCAAAATAGTGTGACTTCATTGACGGATTGCCTCTAAGCAGTTGAACCTTTGCCCTACAGTGGTAACCCAGTGCATCGGAGATCGACTCCAACTCCAAGCCTTAAAAACACAAGTTAAGTCTTCACTACTGTACACTAGACGATGACCGAGAGGAGCCAACAGATAAC
This sequence comes from Lymnaea stagnalis, assembly GCA_964033795.1. Classification (NCBI taxonomy): domain Eukaryota; kingdom Metazoa; phylum Mollusca; class Gastropoda; family Lymnaeidae; genus Lymnaea; species Lymnaea stagnalis. The sequence goes on from CAXITT010000350.1 coordinate 433,204, forward strand.
GACGTCATCCCAATCCAGGCCATGCTGCAATGGAGAATTTTCAGTATGGGGGGCGAGGCATCGATAAAATAAATGACGTCTCGCTATTTTGGCCATTACACACCCCCCCTCCCCTCCACACATCCCCCAAATTTGGCACTAATTAGGATTCTTATAAAATGCGTTCCCTGATTGAATTTAAATGCATGTTTTCCTCAAGTAACTTCAGTTAGTGGCTGGTCACATCTAGTTACCGGTACGAATATTTTAATAATTTCAAACTAAAATAATCTCTTATTGGTACTGGGATCCGTCCGTGACAATGGTGCACACTTCGCACAACGAAATCAGAAGACCTGGGATTTTTCTTTTAAGGATCAGCTGGTTCCCTTGACAGCAAATCGCCTCTCTCCACGCCCCTAAGACAACCCATTCACCGTGTGGATGATACAGCTTGGCAACGGTGGCGTCGCAGCAGTTACCGGAATACTCATTGTGTACGGGGCTCCACCCCCGGGATTGAATTCAGAGTTTCCTTCTCTTACTTAGATGAGCTACCATCCAAGGTTAACGCGTCCCATCCACACGGGGTGCTGGTGACGTTTTTGCTCGACTGAACTTTTCTGGTGATTGAACACGAGTACGAGGTATTTGGATTGAATCGGTTCAGATCGCTCAACCACCAAGCACCCAATTTATTATGAATTCGCTATTTCTATTACATTGGTACCTTGTTAGGTCCATTTAAATGGCCATTGACTTCGCTGGACTCATGGGCCGGTACCGTATATCTATTTTTAATGGCAACAAAGATTAACAAAATAAAAATGAAATCTCAGTTTTAGTTTAGTCCACTCTACGACTTAAAAGAGTGTGCTAGAAACTAAAGAAATAGCTTATGTCAAGTATAAAATGTAAATAATTGTATTGATCCTAAAAATTGGGATTTGCATGTATATTTTTCACATTTATTTATTCTTCAGTAGGACACATTTGAAAGTGAAATTTAATATTGGAGCAGTGCTAACAATTTAATGTTGGAGCAGCATTAACAAAATAATGCTGGTGCAGTGCTAACAATTTAATGTTGGAGCAGCATTAACAAAATAATGCTGGTGCAGTGCTAACAATTTAGTGTTGAAGCAGTACTAACACGTTAATTTTGGAGAAGTAATACTAATATATATAAGTATAAGAATGAGCTAGGCTGATTGTAACGCTAAAGAAACGAAGAGATTTAACTTCAACTAAATACGTTTTGATTCTTAAAAAAACAATCATAGTTATTTTCTAAGTCGCAAATCGAATAAATTTAAAGGGAAGCGTTATGAGCAGTCGGCTGGGAATTTAGCCAAATAAGGTTTGTTACCGCTAGTTTGGCAATTTTTAAAAAAAAGGATTATGCGTAATTAGCTGCATTATGGGTTGTTTTGAACTGGAACTTTTAATGTGTTTAATTAATGTAAAATTTTAATTGAATTAATTTTAATTAATAATTATTAATATTGAATGATAGTAATAGTATTAGTATTAGTGCTATTATTAGTATTATTGCTTGTATAATCTTATATATTATAATTATAAATCTAAGTCAAAGTCTACATTTCTTAGAGTCTAAGCCTGAGAAGATGATTTTTTAAAAGCCATTTCCATGGTCTAAGTCTAGTTCTGTATTCTGATTGATTAGTTTTTTATATGTTGCTATGACCTTGTGGTTGGTCTTACTGACTAATTCAGGAAATACATTACATTCTATTTATTTTTAAAAATTATATAATTTATAATTATAATTTCTTTTTTTGGTGACATAAATGTAACAGTTTTCAGCTTCCATGCAAAACTATAACTGTTTGAAAGTATTACTTACATACAGTGCCCTCTCTACAGAACCCCCTGCCCCTACAGCTATTTTTTCTGCTACTCACCACCCCTGATTATAATTACTGTACCAGGGAAACATGTTTTTATCTGCTACAAAATTAGTTAACAGCACAAAATATATATTAACAACACAAACATATAATATGATAATTATAAGAATAACATTATTAACCTTACATTGGTCAAGTTAATAATTCTTATCATGTTTAAACATGTTTTAGCCACAACAAAATAAAACAATAACCCTAGCTGTTTTTGCTCCATTCTCGAGAACAAACATAACAACTAACACGTATTCATGGCTGACCTCGGCTGGAATTGAACTCAAGTCCACCAACTTGAGGATTGCTCAGTTTAGTCCATTCGACCACCCAGTCAATCTGATTAGGAGGCACCTTTATTGATTGATTGTGTAACACAGGACTCATATAGACCTCACGTGACTTGCAGACTGCGTATAACTCTCAGGGTTATACGCAGTCGGCTGCGCATAACCACTTCGAAATTTAAATGTATATAATCACCTTTTATTTCAGTGAAAGTTTAAGTATTATTGTTATAAACTAAAAATACATTTAAAGTAACAACTAATATTTTAAAATGTAAGCATTTTATCCGAATTTAAAAGTTAAGAAAAAAAATATAAATAAAAAAAATATGATCTAAGAATTACATCGTGATATTTATCGGGAAAACCCAAACATCTAATGTTTTAGGTGCTTTTGTCAGTGCATTATTAATATTTCGAAATAAAATTAATTTGATCTAAATAAATTCTCAAATGACATCATAGAGGATTGCCTATTTTATTTAGCCAAACTTCTCAGTTTCTTTGATTTAACATTACTTTAATCCATAGAATTGATTGCTTTTTAAATTGTTAATAAAACACACAAAAATGTTAGCGTTGCATTTTGTACCTTTAATAAATTTTTACTTTTTTAAATTCCAAAAATTATACTTTTACTCTTATTAAAATTAAATTTATAACATAATAAAAACTTAACATTTAAATACCCGTATATTTCTAATAAGAAAACACAGTATAAGTCAGTCAGTGCAGCAAAACTACATATCCAAATAGGATTCATTAATCCACTTACTTATATCTCATCCGAATAAGAACAAAACATATGAAGTGCAAGTATGTCATTTTGGGTATGGAAAGGACTTCAATCCAGTGGAAGATTTTATTAATTTTATATAAATCTGGGAAGGGGAGGGGGTTGGTCAATTTGCCCCAGGCAGCACAAGATGTGTCTCAAAAAAAAGGAATGAATTTGATAAATAATTAAGCTTTTTGGGTACATACATATCAGAGGTAGGAAATAGGATGTGTACATTTATATGTGGATGTTATCCAGATAACATTGGGTGATATATTCTATTAATTTAATACTGAAGCAGTAATAAAAATTTTATATTGGACTGGAGCAGTACTACAAATATTTCCATTTCAAAGTGAAGAACAAGCATAACTTATTTGTGTTAACAACATCACAAATTGTGTTAACAACATCTCAAATTATTTAATATTCTTATGTTGCTTTTCCCTATGCGCCACCAATGAACCTTTCTGTTTGTATTTTTCACCACAAACATCACATTTGAAAGGCCTCTCATCAGTATGCACCAGGGAGTGAATTTTTACATGCTGCTCCCTCCTGAAATACTTATCACACACTTGACATTTAAATGGTTTTTCTCCTGTGTGTGTTCGAGTGTGTGTACTCAACTGTGAATTAGTTCTGAATGTAAGATTACAAGTGCCACAAGCATAAGGCCTCTTGCCTGAGAGTCCCATGTGTCTCAAAATGTGGTGTGTCAATGCATCTTTCCTAGGGAAGCTCATGGCGCAAATGTCACATCTAAAGGGCTTTTCATTTGTGTGTAATCTTGTATGTGTAACTAAATTACATTTTTGTGACAAAGCCTTACCACATATGAAACATTTATAACCAGGCTTGAAATCTGGGTGGCTTAACAAATGTTTTCTTAAATTTTGTTTCCAGGAGAAAGTTTTGTCACAAACATCACATTTGAACATATCCTGCTTGGCTTTGACAGCTACATGGATTAATTTGTGTCTATTGCAAATGCCAACGTTTAAAAATTGCTTCCCACAGAAATCGCTCACATGAGAATTTTGTCCAGTATGCTTATTCATGTGCCGTTTAACAGTTCTCAAATTGTCACAGGTCTTGTTACATAAATCACATCTGAAACACTTATATCCCATGATAGTCAAAGTGGAACGTGTTCTCTTTACTTTATGTGTCGGTGTGTTTCTATGGCACATAGTGTCCTTTTTTTTCCTGGATAAATTGTCATTGCCCGTAGCCCATTTTCTTCTGGGTTCTCTTGTGCAAAGCTGTGAATGCACTCCAATACTGTCCTTGGTCAGACTGGTTCTTGATTTTGTTAATTTGTGGGTGGCATATAGTATGGGTTTTTTATTTATATTTGATTTGCCGTTGTTATTTAGCTGTTTCTTCTGCTTTTTTGGAGAAGAATATCCATGTTCATTGTTAACTTGAAGATCACAGTGAACTATGCCAGAATCCCAGTGCGCATCATTTATTTCATTGCCTGTATCTGGAACTGCATCAAAATAATAACCATCATTAGCTGTGTGCAGTAGATGGGTATGGCTTTGGGCTGAGTGAAGAAGCTTTAGCTCAATTTCACTTGGCAAAATTCCATTGTTACATTTCAATGAGTCATCTTCAAATGACTGGTTACACATTGCAAGACTTGAAGTAGACTCTGTTTTAGTGGCCACATTTTCAATGTACTCTTCTTTCAACGGAAACCAGTTGAAAGAGTTCAGATGGAATTCAGACTCTTCTTTGACATCACAAAGCAGAGTAACTTCTTGTTTGATGTCCGAAAGATGGAATGTAACATTTTCTGATTTCACCACATCATTTATATTTTTAGATTTAGAGAGATCTAAATTATGATCCCCTGGAGCTATGTTTTTTTTTTCCAGTAGCTTCATTATTAGTCCTACAGGGGCGTATAGTTCTGAGGAAATAAAATTAAAACCTGTAGTGGAGAGAGAAAAATAAATAAGTATTTTATGTACACACTTATATTAATCTAAATGTATAACAATTTGAATACCGGTACTTCGTAAAAATCCTGATACTACTTACTTACAAGCCCTAAAAACTGAATGGATTAGAAAATAAAATAATAGCAAGACAAAAAATAAATTTACTTGGCCAGTGTTGAGATGATTTAAGTCAACAGATTTAAATTCACGATTTAAATAATATAACAAATTATTATTTATTTTATTTATTTATCTAGTCTTTTATATTTAAACGCTCTACAACAAAAATAATTTCTGTTGGTTTTTCTGTATTATTAGTCGCATAATATATTATTTCTTAATATATAATTATAATTGCACAATTTTATCATAATGAAATTCATTTTTATTCAATTAAACTTTTTCAGTCTTTATAAATCAAATTGTGGTTGAGAAATCTGCAAAATTAGTTTTTCTATTGAAATTATTTAATCAGAAGGTTTTAATAATTGATAGAATTGAAAGACATTGATTGTTTATATTTTTACATTTAGCAACCAAATTTTGTAATAGCAATAAGCAACTAATAAATTTACTATTGCCTTATAGTTATAAAGAGACCCTCATGCATCATCCATGTCTAGTTTAACTATTTAGCACTAAAATATTAGTATTTTACTGGGTGAAAAGATTAGTCTTAGTGTCTTATGGTACCCTCTTTTGCCAGTTACTGGTGTTTCTTTCTGTTTTTGTTAAAAAGTAGATCTTAATGTCTTACTCTTAGTACTGTTCTGTCTCTGAACATTTGAAATAATGTTATGATTTATAAGATTATGTAGAGTGTAGAAAAATTTAACAAATATTTTCAACTTATTGTATATTTATAATTTTTATACATTGCTTAATTAATTATATACCATAACCCGGTACCGGGTACGGTAATAAATATATATATATTAGAAAAATTTAATTGTCTTATTATTGTGACTCCCCCCCTCTTTTCCCAACTCCAAAATCACCATTTTGTTGAGGTAATTTATAATATAATAACTTATTTTTTAATCGAGGTACTGGTATTCTAAATTATGCGGATATAGAAAGAGAGGGATGGACAAGCAACAAAAGTAATGTTACATTGTCATGAGCGCACTATCACTGCTGCTCTGTGCCCTATGACCAAGTTTAAAAATTGTTTTATTCCACTCTTAATTTTTGCTCAAATTAAGGGGGCTAAAATAATGGTTGAATTTATGCTTGAGTTAGTGTCACAGATATGAATAATAATGGGAGATAAGTAATAATAGTAATATGGTAAATATGTCTTAGATAAATTATATAGAATGGTGTGACTTGAGAAAAACTGGCAAATCAGAAATGGGAGTTGAATAATGGAGGTTGGTTTTGAGAGGATTGAACAGAGATCTTTGCTGTTGTAAATGAAGATTTATATTGTGTTAATAAATTATAAATAACGAAGATTATGTTATTCAAAAATTAGGAATTGAAATTCATATGATATAATTTCCAAGTGTTTTCGGATTTTAGTGAGATGTATTTCTTATTGTCAATGTGGATAGTAAAATATCATTCACTATTACTTGAACCACTTCGACTCTAGTATTATTTTCAACAAAATTGTGCAGTGGCAGTTAGGAATACTTACTAAGCAATTCAGGTTACATAGAGTTGTAGATTTTTCAAAAATTTAGAAATTTAGGGTTGAATTTATGCTCATTTTGGGGGGTGGGGCTAAATTTTTTGGCGGAATTTACACTTAATTTAGGTATACTGACTTAGCATTCAGGTTACGCAGAGTTTTGTAAGAAAAAGTAAATAAATTAGCATACTGCTTGCTAATTTTTAATGTTTTTTAATTTGTTGAATTTTTCACTTCCTCCATTTATTTATTAAATTTTTTTTTTTTTTTAATATAATTTTTATGCAACTAACATTTATAAAAGAACCTCTTTATTTCAATGTTTTTCTATAAAAAACCAAACTATTCAGATGAAATTCCTTTCTTTCTGTAAGTACCGGTAGTTGAAACAACACCTTCTCTCACTTTCCCCTACCCAGTTTAGCAAACATGTTTTTCAATTCCATTGCATTTAAAAAAAAAAAAATATTTTTTACACCGCCGCCATCTTTGTTGCCATGAAAGTAAAAAAAAACACTGTGAAATGTGTGGTGTCAATTGTGTCATTTACAGAATATATATAGTTGGATATTTGTAAAATAATTCATTATTTTTGTGATACATTTTTTTGTAAAGTAACCCCAGGGCTCTGTCTTCTTGGCACTGATGATTCAAAAAGGCTCTGTTTGGTTAAAGTTAACGTAAATGTATGTAGCATGCCTTACAATAAGCAAAATAATGCCTTACAATAAGCAAATAAAGTTTTTAAGCTATTAAATATTTCGAAGTACCTACATGACCTGCTAATAAGTTCTCGAGATATTCATCCGACTACCTTTATTTCTTTGTAAAATTGTGTTCATATATTACATTAGTATTATTATTAGGGTTGAAGCTAAAATAACTATCTTAATCTTACCATTGTTTGAAAATATTTTCTTTCAAAATATATGTTACAATATATTAAAAAGCTCTTAAACTATTTATAATTAGTTTTTGTTTTATATTCAATTACATGATAGTCATTTATTGACTATAAACATACTTTTATGGTATTATTTTTTATCTTCACTTATTACTGTACCGTACTAAAAGTGTTTTAAATCTACTATTAACTTCAATTTAATTTCATGTACTGGTACCCGGTATACATATACCCGGTATATAATGAATAAATCGTTAAAAAGTGACAATGTTAAATAAAGCGTGACATGCTGGATGAATATCTCCCGCACTATATATCTGGTAGCCGAACATGGAGACACTGCCTTTGTATTTAGACTCATAATCTGAATCTCAGTAAAATATAATTTCTGTACTGTCAGTCCAAATTAATAGTAATTGTACACTAAGAGACTACAAAGTATTGTCCTTTCAATATTTTTAAGGTCCTTTAACCCATAAATGACGTCACGCGTCTAGGGTGGAAGGAATTTTGTGATGAGGGGGAAGGGATAAAAGGGGAATATTATATTAAAAATCTTCCCTTAATAACCCTAAATTACAAACATTTTTTACATTATTGTTTTTTACAGCAACTATAATTATTGTATTTTTATTCTACGATCACTGAGAGAATCAGTACAGGTATGCGAGGTCAGAATATTTGGCCTCTGATCAAATTACAGGCCGCCATGGATGAGGAGAAAATAGGTGTAGAGCAATTGACAGACAAGACAATTTATGTCCGAATCTGGGAACAGGAATCATAGAATTAGGAGTACCACGTGAAGTGGGATGGAACGAAACAAAGGTTGAGAAGGGGGGGGGGGGGGGATGATCTTAGTGATTCTTAAACTTTTTACAATTTACAGCGCAGCAGGCCCACTCTGTTTTAAACATTCCCCCACCACATAAATTATATTTTATCATACATATAAAAGTGAAAGTTTGTTTATGGCTGGCTGGATTTGTTCCATATAAGTTTTTACATGGAATGATGGATCTTGACCAAACTTGGCACATATATCCATCATTATCCGGAAGGAACTCTTAAGGGGTTATGAACTTTTTATTACATTACGTTTGGGCCGGGGGCCCCGAATTAGTTTTTTTCCTTATATGGGCTATATAATATATAAATAAAATTAACAATCAATATTCCTACATGAATGGATGGATCTTGACCAAACCTATTACACATACACTTGATTATCCATATTCAAATACCGGGTACCGAAGGGTATTGAACTCATAACATCCTAAATATTAATAGGCTTAGACAAAGCAATAGGTTCTATGTGTATTGGTGGATCTAGGCCTAGCTTTGTTGCAATACCATTCTTAGTCTGCATTAAAATATCGGTGGATTTAAAACTAATAATATCCAATCCATTCAGGGTCGATGTGGCATTTTTAAACCGATTTTAATAGGACAATTTTAATTTGAACTCTATAATTTATCTGAATGATTTTTATAGACCTCCCCCAATCTCAGACATAACTAGAACATTACATGATTAAATGGGCCACAAACAGGTTCGGGGCCCCAATTTCAATTTAAATATACTATATTTATAGTAATACCATTTATTAAGTTGTATAATATTTCGTATTCGAGAAATAATTTCGTAGAAAAGTAATTTTTAACACCTTTCATGGAGAACATTAAATTTAATCTTGAATGTTCCAGAAGGTTCTGTATTGTTCTATGGGGATATATAATGGGATCTATAAACTTATTCAAACAAAATCGCACTGAGCATGATCCATAGAGGAACAGAATCGTATTGGGGAAGGAGATCAAACAGTAAACTGGAACCCATCGGTTATGCGACCCCATCGGGATCACACCGGGAAACGGGACTGTGCTGGGATCGATGTAAGAATGGGATTGGGGTCCCAATGGGATCGGGGTCCCACCAGGATGGGGTCCTAATGCAATCCCGGGCCATGCTGGGTATATTGGCTAGTATCGTAATAAAATTTAAAATAATTAAATAATTTAGTTATCATAGTTTTATTTCTTTAATTAACTTATTATAAACAAGGGAAACAAATTACTAAGACAAGTAATGAAGTAATGCACAAACAAAATTGACCAGACAAACATTTACTGCTGCTAATCAAAATGCATAAAAACTGATTTTTTTTTTTGCAAAGCAGCAACAGCTAGTTATAAATATACACTTTTCTAATTTTTCGCACCTCGGGGCTGGGGAGGTACTTTTACTCCCGGTTAAGAACCACTATTATAGTGAAATGTTTTTAAAACAGATGCCATCAGATGCAGTAATTTGATATTCTTGGCCTTGGGATGTGAATTTCTTAAGAGTTTGTAAACATTGTAAAGGACACAGAAGTAGTGGACGGAGAGAATTTTTTAAATTTAAAGGAGAGTGGTGCAGAGTTTTGTAATGTTATATTTGAAGGAGGGGAGTTAACATTTTGTGACGATGGGGGAAGGGGTAAAAAAATCGGCAAAATTTGTGTGGCGTCATTTATAGATGGCCCCTAAATAAAAAAAAAAGTTAGTGAACTACTGTAAAGTTTTAGATTAATATTAATCTGAATTGAATGAGAATTAGAAATGCCACTTCTAATTCTATTACTTTTACTGTTAGTTGTATTGGTATTAGTTCTATAGGCTTCCAGATCTCTTGGTTCATTCCCCCCCCCCCCCCCACGTCTC
>CAXITT010000350.1:451997-551747 GCA_964033795.1 Lymnaea stagnalis
CCCCCCCCCCCCCCCCCCTGTCAACCCCCGCTTGATTCATTAATGGGAGTAAGTAGTTATGAAACTTTCACAATCCTCCACAATTTGTACAGGAGTTTTTACTTTTTGCAAATCTAAGGACAGTGACATAAGCAGACAAAGCATTTTAGCATTAACACTCACAGTGCGGCTTTGGCCATACAAAAAATACAATTATGTTTCCATTGCTTTCTATTTTTACGCTCTCAAACGATGAAATTCTCTCCCACTACACATCCGTAATATACCGACCATCCAGACCTTAAAAACTGCACTCAAGACACATTTCTTCAGACTGTACTTTCCCGACTGATTCCCACCCACCCACTGACCGATCAATGATTCTGTTGGATGCTGTCCATGGTTTTACATGTAAATAGTTCTGGGGTGGGCGGGTTGAATATTTTTTTATGAATCTGTTTTTTTAATTAAATAACTGTATGTAACTTTTTTAATGACATTTTTATTTTGGCCAATAGTTTTATGTGAATCTCAGAGAGCCCAGCCCTAGGCTGAGGTACTGCGCTATATATATAAGACCACTGTAATAATAATAATAATATTAATAATAATAACAATGCTTAGCTGGAGGGATATCTGGTGTGTGGGCGTCTTAAATTAGTTTCTTCAAAATTCAAATAAATTCATTAATATTATGATCTATTTATCAAATTCATTCATAATTAATGATTCAAGATTTATTTAAAAAATAAACACAGTTGAAATTAGTGATTGTGATTTTTATTGCAGGTCTTCTTACTTTGATTGGAGCTTGTGAGAGTTACAGCAGTAAATGCCTTCAAATGGAGAAAGATTTGTGTAGCCATCTCATTGAACAAAGGAAGGAAAGCATTCCAGGGGTGCCTGTCAAAGAAGAGCCGTCAGACTTGTTTCAGAATGAAGAATGTACATTTGGGGTTGAATCCCAAGTTATGCACAGGGATTATGAAATCAATCACACCTGGGAAGAAAATAATGCCCAAGAAGGCTGTCAGATGGAAGAAATCCAAAGTAAATATATAGAACAAGAGATTGAGAATAACATTGAAATTTTGCCACCATACCTCCAGATGTTACTAGCAGATTCATCGTACAGCAGCGCTTCCGGCAAAAATCAGTCACATTTGGAAAAAAGTTTTACCTCAGATATTGGGAATTTAGAAATCACCAGAGATCAGTCGAACAACACTGGAGATACTTTGTGGCAAAAGCCTTTAAATGGTTTATTTGATTTAAAAGGTGATGATTGGCGGCATATTGAGAAGTATAGCAGCTTTACATTTGATCAGAAGCCTTTTTTCAACTCTGGAAAAGATGATGATCTGTTGGTGCCTAAAGGTGTGAGACATTACAAATGTGACTTCTGCAATAAGTCTTTCTCAAAAAGGTGGCTCTTGACACGGCACAGCTTGATACATTCAGGAGAGAAAACACATCGGTGCGAAGTATGCCAGAAAGCGTTTTCATACGGTTCCCATTTGAAACGGCACCAGTGGGTTCATGTGGAGAAGAAACCTTACACGTGCACAGTGTGCAGCAAGTCATTTTCACTCAATTCCCTCTTGCGCAGGCACATGTGGACACACGCGGCAGAAAAACCATACAAGTGCAGCTTATGCAACAAGTCCTTCTCTCAGATGTCCCATCTGAAGCGGCACCAGTTGATACACAGTGGAACCAAATCTTGTCATAGCAAAAGCAAATCTTCATCATTGCAATCACATTTGAGAAGACTCAATTCCGCTCACATGCCGCAGTTGTTTAAATGTGATAGGTGCTTCAAGTCGTTCTCAAGAGCCTCCCACCTGAAAGATCATCAAGTGATACATTCAGGACACAGAGATTACATGTGTGACATATGCAACAAGTCTTTCTATGGTCAGTCGCATCTAAACAGGCACAATTTGATTCACGTAGGAGAGAAATCCTACAGGTGTGGGGTGTGCAGCAAGTTATTCTTGAGAAGTTCCAGTTTGATTCAACATATGGTAACTCACACTGGTGTTAAGTCACACAGATGTGAAGTTTGCGGAAAGTCATTTTCACAGAAAGGCCATTTGAAGAGGCATCAACTGATTCACGTCAGAGAGGAACTCAACAAAAGTAATTCAGACAGTATAGAACAATTTATCAAAATAGAGCCCACCACAGAGGCAAACGAGAAGAAAAGCTACAACTGTGACATATGCAATAAATCATTTCTAAATAATTCACATCTCAAACGGCATAAATTCATACACACCGGTGACAGGCCTTTTAAATGTGACCAGTGTAGTAAATCATTTTTAGAAAAATCAAAATTACAGAAGCACTATTTAAATCATCTTCGGGACAGAGGCACACATTCACCTAAAACCTATAGCTGTGAGGATTGTGGCAAAGTTTTTCGTAATAGCTGGCTACTAAAACGTCACCAGGCAGTGCATAGTGGAAATAAGCCATTTAATTGTGAAATCTGCAGTAAGTCTTTTACAAGGCTTTCGTATTTGAAAAAACATCAGTTGTTTCACACCAACGAAAATCCTGACAGTAAGTCATTTTTTGAAGCTATTAAGCGGGAGCCAGGTTTGCCCGATTTCCGGACTAAGAAAAGAAATCACACTTGTGAGGTGTGCAGTAAATCTTTTTTAAACAACTCGCATTTGAAACGACATCAGCAGATTCACACTAGAGTGAAACCATTTCACTGTAAAATATGCAGCAAGGGTTTTATGGACAGTACCAAACTAATCATGCATGAACTGATACACACACAGGACTTGATGAATGATATTGTGGACAATAAGATATCTGAAATCACTGATTTCAACCGCAGTTTATGCCCACCTGTGGCAATAAAAAAAGCTTACGAGTGTAACATTTGCCACAAGTATTATTCCAACACCTCTCACCTGAACCGGCACAAATTGATCCACACTGGTGTAAGACCATACAAATGTGACAAGTGTATCAAGGCCTTCACAACAAGCGAAATTTTGAAAAAACATCAGCAGGTACACACTCGAGAAGAAGCGAATGGTCATTCTCTGTTCAGAAGAGAATTCTCACAGACACTGGATTTAAAACCTTTCTTGACATACAACAGTAAAGGAGAGAAGTCGTATCAGTGTGACTTGTGCAGCAAATCGTTTCCAAACAGTTCAAATTTGAAGAGACATAGGATGATACACACAGGAGAGAAGCCTTATGTATGTGAAAAGTGCAATAAGGCATTTTCACAAAGTTCCCAACTGAAAAAACATCAGCTGACACATTTGCGCCCAAAGTCTAATGGTGGTAAATCACGTTCAAAGTTTTCTCCTCTGAATCAATATTTGACTTACACCAGCAATGGAGAAAAGGCTTATAAATGTGACATTTGTAGCAAAGTATTTTTGAAAAGCTGGCTTCTGAGACGTCATCAGCTCATCCATACTGGGGAGAGGAGATACAAGTGTGACTTATGTGGCAAAGCCTTTTCTCGCAATGCACATTTGAAAAATCATCAGTCGAGGCATGCCCGTGTTGATGAGCAAGCTTTGTTAAGTGCATTGCTAGAAAATTGTTCAAATAGCAATGAAGAATCCAACTACACATGCAATTTATGCAACAAAGTTTTTATGAGCCGCTTTCACTTAAAGCGCCATCAGCCCACCCATTATGGGGAGAAAAGATTTAAATGTAATACGTGCCAAAAACGCTTTAGGCAAAGTTCTCATCTGAAACGGCATGAGTTGATACATGCTCGCAAACAGATTTACCAATGTGATGTGTGTTTCAAAGTATTTTCACTGAATTCTCTTTTCAACAGACATATTTTGACACACAAACATGGAGACAAGTGTTTCAAATGTGAGTTTTGTGGTAAAGCCTTTGTAACTAACTCACATCTGAAACAGCACACAATGATTCACACTGGAGAAAGACCTCATAAATGTGAGATGTGTAGTAAGAGCTTTATCCAGCGGGCTCACTTGAATAAGCATCAAAGGGTACATATTCGGCACCGCTAATGACTGCATTTCCTCAAATCTGCATTGAGCGGTCAAATAATTAGGAAAGATATTTTTATTGTCAGCATACACCTCTATTTCGCTTGACCACATGTCTGTGTTGAATATTTACTGGATTTGTATTCAATAACTCTTCTCAATTGCTGCATTTGACATTGATCATTGTGTAATCTATAAACCAGTTTTAACTACTGGGAGGTGAGAGAACAGGAACAAAAATCAATCATTCTCTTTGTTTTGGAAAGAGTCAACAGTTTGTGAACAAACTTTAGAGTACCTTTAGCATGATATTTGATATTATCACCCATGGGCAAGAGAATGTCCACCACAACATTTAAAAAAGGGATTTAACTGCAATACAGCTAAAAAAATAGCTGAGCATATCTTATTTATGTGGTAAATCTGTGTGTAAACAGAACATGCATTTATCAGCTGACAGGACAGCATGTGCAAAGAAAGTAATAGGGCCGAAAAGGGCAAAACATACCCAAAAATGTCATTTTTTAAATTCAGTCATATTGCTTTGCTCACGCACAGAAATGCTGATTTATCTCTCAAAATAAAGCCCTATTTTTACCTTTAACTTAAATAGGAAACTATTAGATCAGACTTGATATCAGATACAGCAAGTTCTTTTATTATCAGACTTTTGTTACAGTTACACTTGTAGTCCATTAACATGTTATTTCCAAAGCATTTTTTCCTTAATTTAAAAATATGCAATTACGATATTTTAAAACATTTCACTTAATTTTAAAAAAAAATGAAGCATTCATGTTGCTTCTGTCTACAGAAAAGTGGAAGAGATTATTTTATGACATTGTGATTGATGTGATGCAAAGCTAATGAAATTTACAGCATAGTCCCACCACATATTGGTGTTGAATAATGGTGTTAAAATACTATTTTATTTTGTAATAAATGACATTTTCTTTTACTTTTGAAATTGTGTTATTTAAATCCTAACTAAATGTGCCTTGATATGTATAAATAGCATTGTTTGTTTCTCCATGAATATATTACAGGCAGATGTTTAAAGAATATGTCATCTGAAAGCATGATAAAAAAAAAACATTTCAGAAGCTGATAATCTCACTTTGTAATTGTAAAGTAGCATAATGTATAATGATTAATTAAATACTGTACATTAAAACTATTTTTAAAAGCATGAAAACATGTGACATTTTGAGATGGCAATAATGCATATGTTTAGTCTTCAAAGAGTGAGAACAAATATTTATTTTGGAAATTTGAGAACCAGTGGTGTAGATCAGGGATGGACAAACTTTTTGTGCGGAGGGCCACATTGACAAATGTAAAACCATTGGGGGGCCGCATGCATATTATGTCAAATTTTTACATGTCGATAAACATTTTTCGCATTTTAGCATTACATGACAACATTTAAGGAATGTTTAAAAAATTAGAAAATAAGACAGAAGTTTGATCTAAATGTTAAAACAATCATAATGGTATGGTACATGAAATTATGTAAAATTCAACAAACTATTTTAAAAACAAATTTTTTTATTTCTAAATGCCCTAGGGCAGTGGTTATCAACCTGTGGGTCGCGATCTCTTTGGGGGTCGAACAACCCCTTCCCATGGGTCGCCTTTGATGAAAGGAAAATAAATCTACTCTACAGCAGGCCTGCACAAACATACAGCCTGCGGGCCACATGCAGCCCGCGAAGTAACGAAATATTCTTTTTTCTAATTATTTTCTTAATAGCTTTCCCCCTGTCCAATTTTCTTTTTGCCTGCCCAAGTTTTTCATAAAGTATTACAGCCCGCCTTACATTTTGAGTTGTGCAGGCCTGCTCTACAGTTATGAAGTAGCATCGAAAAACAATTTTGTGTTTGGGGGTCACCACAACATGAGGAACTGTAAGCAAGGGTCGGGGCATTAGAAAGGTTGAGAGCCACTGCCTTAGAGGGCCGCATAATAACATTTTCCGGGCCGACTGGTGTTATTTATTTCAGTCAAATGATTTGACCAAATTTGTCTTGTTACAAATGGTATAGGACATTATTTATTCTGGTATTTAAACCTTTGAAAATGAAACAGAAATAAAACAGAACATGTTCTTTTTCTGTCAGAAAATACATATATTCTGTTTTAATTGGTTGCTTCAGATTTTTGTTAAAACAGTTTTATTATTTCATTTTGCCTAAACACAGATTTAAAAGAAATAACGTTTTATTGGTTGATATCATAATTACTCTGTTCATTCACATAGAAATGTTCTTAATTGATTTGTTCACATTGAGATTATTAATTCTAATATTAACTACCCAAATTGAAAGTAGATTTGTATAGTTCATTATCCTTTTTTTTTTGTTGACAAGCTCCATTGGAAACCTGGTTTAAACAAAACAAACATTTTTTGAATGGGTTTGTTTAGAGGCAGTTCTTGATTATGAACAAGATCCATTCCTGGAGGACATTTGTTTCAAGTTTTTGTTTGTTGTGCATCAAACCAACTTAATGTTGCATTTTACCCACACGATGCATGCTATTAAAATATATAAATGAGTATGTTTATTTTATTGAAAACAAGTTACAATAGTAAATAGTTTATTTATTGACAATGTTAGTTTAAATGTCTTAAAATCATAATGCTTAATTTAACCAGTTTGTATAAATTGAAAACCTCATATATTAATAAGTGTGGATTAATCTATAAGAACATTTAAAATCAAAAGGGACTGAGCTCAGTACTGTTTAAGTAAAATGCGCTATCCATTAGCCAGCAATGTGATTGGTGTAAGTACCATTCTTAGCCTAGTTGAGACCCTCAACCTTGACCTTAATTAATAAAAGTTGTCTGGCCTAAACTTGATCCATCCACCTTCACCAGCTAGCATTGATTAGCAGTGTCATGGCATAAGCTTGGCCTTTGAATACAGAATTATATTCATGACAAACCTCTGGAATATGATATTGGACTTGTTTTTTTTCTCTTTTTTTTTTTCCCCCCCCCCCCCCCCAAAAAAAAAAAGTCTTAGAATGAACACATAGCTTTGCCAGTTTTCTAATGGTCTGGATATTGTTTTGAAAATTTTGAAGAGTCGGAGAAACTTTTACAACTTCGGCTCTGATGGATTCAGGACAAAAAAAAAATATGCAAATTAATCATTATGTGATGACGCCAACTGAATTGTAAAAATAAACAGCCTAAGATGTGCACTGATTGATGTTCAGCTTGAACTTGAAGCTTTTGCTTCCTGTAAAATTATGTTTAATAATAATGTTTCTGTTTTTTTTACATTTTACCTATTTTATTTAATGTGTACGACTTTTGAGCCAAATAACATGGCAATACCTACAGTCCTTGATATGTGTCATAAGCATTTGAAACCTGTTATCAGTAGATGAATAAATATATTGAAAATATAAGTAGATGGTACCTAATCTCTTAGTAGATGGAATGGACTTGATATATTTTTTTGGTTCTATTTAACCATGTACTTCACTTAAATCACCAATGAGTTTTAATATCTCATTATTTTAAAACAAATAAACTTCTATTATAAATTTCTTCTTTTTAGAATTGTCTTTTTTTATTGTTCATTCTAGCTTGTCTATACACCCAAGGTCATGGTCAAATTGACTCAAAGTTAATGATGAAGGCATGTTATCAGATCAATAATTTGAAAACTATTAAAATGAATGTTAGGTTTGTCTAGCACAACTGTAAGTGGTAGTAGATTTAGGTTAAATAGTCTGCAAAGTTTTCAGGCAAAGTGACACTCTTCAAATTAATTAGGTTATTGTTATCAACTTTTAACAAAAAATAAATAATAATGGTTAATTTATTTTACAATAATTAGATCCGCCAAAAAATGATTAAGCCAAAATAACAATCTGTTACACGTTAATATTACCGGTAATAAATATTAATACCGGGCATGTCAGTAAAACGTAATGCAGATTCAGGTATACTTGGTAACTATTGGAATATTTACAGATGAAAATTGTGATTTTAATTTTAGAGCACCACTTTACTTTGTGCTTTAAAAATATTGCACACACAATGTTGACTTTTGATCACCATAGAATAAGGTATCAAACAGGGAGCAGCAATGAGCAAATAATTACATTTGTTGATGAGTTTCGATATTACGATTGAACTTGCAGGTTATCGTATTCAAAACACTGAAAGTCTCAATGAGTTTTCTGAATAAAGTGTTTTTAGAAAACTCCAGTCAAATGGGAGGTACTAAAAATTGTTCGATGGGCACAATATTGTTGATATAAAGGTAAATAAATTAAGAATATAAAAGAGAAAAAGTAAAGTATTCATTAAATTGGCCACTGATCCTTGCTAGAATTCTGATGCATTCCTACTGTTCCAACTGAAAAGTTTGAGAAATGTTGGTCTGAATAAAACTATGTTTTCATAAAAGGAAAGAGATGACTACGCGTATGCAAATACTAATATGGTACTAATAGAAATATAGAGACTATAGTATAATTTATAGGTTCACAATACAGAACTAAAGTCAGAAACTAATGATATTAATTAATGAATGTGAGAGATTTGAAATAATATAACAGGAACAGTAAAATTTTAAAGAAGTAAATAATATTTTATCCTGTAACATCACAGCAATGAGCAATTAATTTTCAAATTTAACAAGAAAAGATTTTCAAGGCCTCTTTATTCTGACCCTTGTTTTCTTTAAATCTCCTGAAAATGTACATTAGGAAGAGGCATCAGCGAGCCGTCAAGCTAGTACATTAGCTCTTTATGACCTCTTTATGTTATCGAGCCACGAAGCGGTGCGTTTGAAATCTCCCTTTGCCATAACAGCCCGGCCAGCACCCATTCGAGTATGTACCAATGGAGGCAATCCCAGCCCAAGGATATACGGTTGGCCGGTGACGCCGCTCTCACAGCGTCAGGAGTTGATTTTGCCAGCGTCGTTATGGTATATTTACATACTAAAATTTTCACCTGCTCATCCTGGGGAAGCGTTAGATGCCCTCTATTAGGGATTTCTACAGTGGGTTTCTACCTCGCAACTAATTTACGAAGTAGCTGGGGCGAAACGGTTGCCTAGGAACAGCTATCTCAGTTGCTGTGCAAATAGTATCACAGGCATGGCATTGCCACTACGGTACCCACCTCATGCCTCATATCCATTAGTGGCAATATGTAATCCCTACCCTGTTTCTACGGTTTTATTTCCAACTGCAGATTTTTCACATCTGGTAGCTCTATAGATGCTACCGGTACCATTTATGGCAGATACCAAAATCTCTTAAACAAGCTGATACTGAGTAACATCATTAAAATGTTTTGATGCTTGGAATTCCATGTCGTTTATTTAAGTGAATTAAATGAATATTTCCCCAAGCATCAGAATAATTATCTCAATACATAGTTTGAAAAACAATGGAATTAAATGAGAATGATTTAAGTAACTTGCCCTTGCCACAACCAAAGAGTTACTAGGTTAGAATAATAATAGGAGTTGACCCCAGTTATGGGTAAATAGCTGGGTGGAATTGATTGCTCATTATGGACGAGTCTATAAATCCTGGTTACAGGTAATAAGTTCAAATAAATTTGTGCGAAAGTATGTAGTTCCAATGGAAATTAGTTCAAAATGAAATTGGTTCAACTGTGATCATTGAAAATGCCTTAAGGAAAATTGGGATTGAGATATATGAGGACAATGTAAACTATACATTAATTTTTATTTTTGTTGTTTTGGTTCCATTCCTTGAAACCAATTGTTTTGGTATTAATTTCAGCATACAATCAACCCTGGGTGAAGTACATCATGCATTGAAATCTTTCGGACAGCCAAACTGTCTTACGTTTAAAAACAAAATTATTGTATGACTTATAATTTATTTATAGTGAATGAATAAATCTGGAATGTTTAAAAGAAAAGAAATCATAGTTATTAATCGTGTCATGCATATCGATAATGCGGTAGAATGTATAGATCAGAATGGCACATGCCCCAAGAGCAATCAATTAGAAAATGGCTAATTAAGGGATAATTGAGTTTAAATGTTTTGATCACTTTATAAATAAACAAACCAATTTCATACGTAAGTCAAGCTTATTGGTTTTTTCATTCAATTTAAGAAGCCTGATGAACAATTTTTCACCCTCTTGCAATTCTATGACGGTGGCAGTACACTGGCACATCTGTGGTAGCAGCCTCTCAATGCAACAAAAGCCACCTCTTTCTTCTTTTGTCTCTGGGTCATTAATTAGCATTTGACCCAATATGGAAAATTCATTCATATTTTTTATTGTTAAAGAAATAAAATACAACCCATTGGAAGGAGCAGTGAATTCCCCAGCCAGAGGATCAAAACTGTCGCCAGCATTGCCAGAAATGTTGCTAAAATTTTTTATTTTGAAGGCCTGGCCATCAGAATCGATCAGCTGTTTTTCCCATGTTGTCGCAGAGAAGGCTAAACTTTGTTGAGTTTCTGTAAAAATAATGTTTGAATTTATGAAAATGTAATTTTTTTATTTTAATGGTTTTTTTTTACACCAATTGTGGATTAATTTTTTAAAGCATTGGGCCTATTTAATTCATGTGTAATATCAATATTCTTAAAAAGATTCTGGGTTGTTTAGTGAATATACTGGGGTCAAAAAAGAATTATTTCTATTTTAGATTAAAAGTTTGTACGGAAAAAGTATGGAAAAATAATGGAAATAATTAATATTTTCTAAAACATTTTTTATTTCAGTGCTGTAAACTAAAATTTTTAATTACAATATATTCTCATCCTGGCAAGTTCGACCATGCTAAAACACTTTTGAGAGAGCTGCACTGGCTGCCGGTCAACGCTCGCGTGGAGTACAAAATTGCAACTTTGTGCTACCGCTGCTTACATGACCTGGCGCCGTCCTATCTCAAAAGGCTGCTGACGCCTTATGTACCCACTAGACGACTCCGATCATCCGATAGTGGCAAACCCTCGACACCACGTGTTGGCCTTGAGACTTGCAGAAAGCACACTTTCGCATAGCACACTTTCGCATTTGCTGGCCCAACAATTTGGAACGCCCTTCCTGTCGCTCTCAGAAACAACCAGACACTGGAGTCCTTCAAAACCGATTTAAAGACACATCTATTTCGCAAGCACCTTCTGGGATCATGTTGTCTACCATATTTTCCAGTTAATGCATATTGGCTGTGTTGCTTAGGGTTGAAATGGGTAGAAAGACTTTGACTTGGTACGCTTCTAGTTAGTATTTGTAGTGTTGCGTTTGTTTTAAATGTAGTAAATTATAGATTGTTAATATGGTTGACTTTGTACCGCGCTTCGAGCCTTTGGGGATGAAGCGTGTTTTTCAAATAAACTTTATTATTATTATTATTATCCTGAAGAAAGCCTAACTAAAAATTAAATGTGTATGTTAGACTTTTGATTTAATTCTCAATAAAAAATTCAATGAATCTTATTTAAAAACTTCTGCGTATTTAAAAATTAAAATGGTGATTGAGTATTATTGAGAGCAATAAGTAGGTCACTTGCCTGTTTGGCTTAATTGTTTTGAAAGATCTGTAATTTTCATCTCAAGACTTGAAAGCTGTAATTATTTTGGAAAATTTAGTAAAACTAATGATACTTATGACAATGTGCCCCTAAATATATTCAAATTGTAGTGATCTTAAAAATAAAACATATTTTTATCAAACAAATTTAACTTCATTATTTGTCATTAACCAATTCCAATGGTTTAAAAAAACCCCATAAGAGTAAGAGCTCTGAACTGCTGATTTAATTAGGATTTTATTTTCATTATAAATCATAAGCTAAAAAACAACAATATAATTTTAGGGCCAATGAACCAGAAGAAAACAATTACCTTGCTTTTGTTTTCTTCTATGGATGTCTTTTTATTGTAAAGAGCTTCTTGAATAGCAACTAATGGCATCAACCTTTTAGTTAGTGTTTGACAGAGCACTCCATACTGTAATGATATATTGAGAACAAATACAATCTATATTGAAATATGAAATCCCACACTTACTTTTTAAAATATCATAAAAATATTCTGGATGCACTTGAAAATAAGATAGAAGGAGCACTTTATTTATTCTGTGCTGAACATTATGACAGGAAATTAATCCTATTATTGAAAAAGGTAGATTATTGCCTGAATCTCTAAATCTAAATTCAAAGTTTAAAATGCCAATGAAATCTGATTTTTAAAGAAAATGATTTGCTTAACGAAAATTTACTTTTAAAAAAAATTACATCAACCTTTAAAACTAAAATGATATGGATTTCAAAGACATCTTAAGTTTCCCTAACTTTACCTTCTCATGAATATCTTTTAATTCAGTTCCTAAAGTTGTCAATTGTTTTTCTTGGTCCATTAATGAGCTTGTCAGCTCATGTTGATTGCTCTCAACACTTTCCAGTTTTGCCACATTTTCTTCAACTTTGGATGAGAGAGACTCTAAAGTTTCCTTCATTGTGGCCATGAAATCACTTGCTGCTGACATCTCCCCCATGACCTCATCAAATTTAGAGCAGCTCTGAGACCTGACATCTGTTATGGTTTCACTTAGATTTTTAATCTGCTTTTCTTGTGACTTGATTTGTTTTTCATGAGTTCTGATAAACTTGGACATATCTTCGGACAAGATGTCGATCTCTTTGTCATGATCTGTAGATTTCTCAGCAGCTGTTTCGATCCATTTAGCAAACTGTTCCTGTTTGCTCTCTACTTTCTTTATTGCACATTTTAGAGCGCAAAAGTCTGCTTCAAGTATATCGAGCTTGTCCAAATATTTCTGGAATTCTTTGTTATCATCTGAAAGCAAGTATTTTATTACAAAACGATACAATATAGTGAGGATCATTAAAAAATATAAATTAATTCCATAAAAAAAAATTCTGATTCTAAATACAGAAATAATTCTAAATCGATTTTCTTATACTGTTAACATTAATTAGGTGTTAAAATTGCTGAAAAATTTAAAACCAACAGCACTATAAACAATCATTATTATTAAAGTGAATAAACATATATTTACGGCTAAGTGAAATACCACTAACTAAAATTTATGCTTTATTGATAATATATTATTATCTCTTGTGAATAAGTAATGAACCCTTTTCATAAATTTAATAACATTTAACTTTTAGTCAATATTGTGCAAGATGTGAAAAATGGTAAAAATTTTAAACAAAAAAATATTATAAACCTTTTTCTAGCAATCTCCTGTGTTTGGTGATTACAAGTTAATAATGTTCAATATTCTAACTAGGGGCCATTCATAAAAGATGTCATGTTACTTCAAACACACGCTCCAAAAAAAAAAAAAATCCCAAAGTTGTAACAAAAATTAGACACTTTGTTCTTTTATCACACAATGTCAAAAATTTGTGCCTCCCTGCCCCCTCTCTGACATGTGACATTGTTTATGGATTGCCACCACCAACCATGTATGCATTACTTGATGATGATTCTGAAATATTTGGAATCTGTGTGCTTGATGTTGCTGGTGCAGTTGTAGTTACATCTTGTAACTCATTGAAATCTAAAATAAACAATATTACAAATAAAATATTGCTTTTGTAGTATGGTGAGAATGAATGGGGTTTTACTGGGACTTAATATAATTAGCTGATAATAATAAAAAAAAAAGAGGTTTGATGAAGATTGATTATGATGGGAATACATAACGACATAAGATTTCATTTTAGTATTTACTTGCCATTAATTTCTTTACATTTTTCTGCAATGAGCACAGTGGCATCTTGAACTTTCTGTAACAAATCAACGAATTTCACCTGATCTCTTCCTTGGCCATCAATCCAAACTTTTGCTTTATTAATTACCTATTAATAGAAATATATAGGTATTTTTCATTGTGTTTAGTGGTTGTTTTTTTTAAAAATACATGCTCTAATCTAGCTGAAATATTTTTAATTTCATAGATATGATCAATACACACTGAAATGGATATTCATCAATGGTTCTAAAAATATTAAACAAACTCACACCAAAGAAAAGTTAACTGCGTAATTCCTTTACTAATTTTTTTTCAATGCAGGCAGAAATGGACACTGACCAATGGTCTGAATTTTTATCTGCTTCATTTCATTTTAGAAAGTGATCTAGCTGCCAAGCCTACTTGTGTTTCCAAATTTGAGAATAAATAAATTTACAGTATATTGATTAATAAATAGTAGCATAGACATAAATATTGAGAAACACTGTTTTTGTAATGGTAAAAGTCAATTTATCCAAATATTATTAATATCAATGATCACAACAAACAAAGTAGGCTAGTTAATGGAACCATAATTATAAATTAGGGCAGGCAATAGAATGCCATTGTTTATGGTCCTATTGATTAGGTCATAATTATAAAAGTATGATAACTTTTCAGTTACCGTAGAGTAAATGCACAACATGTGAATATCTACATTTCAAGAGGTATACTAGTGAACATTGGTATCAGTGTAATTAGTTTCATTAACAATCTGCATTCAAATTACAAGAAATGCTAATATTTTTCTAAATTAAATACAGCACAAACACACATGTATATATGAATGATATAGTAAAATTATATTGCATATTATTACCCTTGTTGAGTAAATGTCAATGCCATTTTTCAATTGCTCAGCTTCATTTAGAAGAACATTTAGCTCCTGGTTTAGAAATGTGATTTGTCGATGTGTAGTTTCTTTTGCCATTTCAAATCTCCTTAAAAAAATAATACTAGGTCCAGGCCTATATAACTTATACATTAATAATCTTAGGTCTAGGCATATATATATTGTACATTGTTACAATGTACACATTAATAATTTTAGTTCTAGGCCCATAATATTTTTATTATAGGTACTGAAAATGTTAGGTTTAAGCCTATAACTATATTATTTATTTATAAATTAATCCTGTTAATGTTACCGGTATATAATTTACACATTCATTTAATAATTTATGAAGAAGTCAAGGTGTAGAGTAATGACAAGAATAAGATAACTTGCATTTTATATTTAAAAAAAATAAGAATACTACATTTAGTAGACTAATTTAATAACTAATACTAGTAAAACTAATTTAATGTTATGCTAGTTCTGGTATTATGCAGACTTTTTGTTAGGGCTAGGGCTTGATTATTATCGATACTATTGAATACTATCACTAAATAAATGAAAATGTCTAAAAGATTTAAAACTAGATGAATTAGAGTAGGTCATATGCTCAAAAAGACTAGGCCTAATCATTATATTATATTGTATCATAATTAAGAGACTATACTAGACCCAATCAATAATGAATAATATAATTAAATACTTTGAGAAAACTTTCACTTTGACTTTACGAAGCCTTACTTAGCCCATAGCAACTGTCAGTCATAAGTCAAGTCGTAGGTCCTGCTCTTAGTCTTAATGATTCATTATGACTACGACCAAGACAAAGTTCATAAGTTATAACATGGCTTAGTTTATACCGTATTTCTGAGTAGACCTACTCAGAGTTGTCACAGTCACAGACACAAAGTCCTACTAAACTATAATTTATGATATTGACTATTGATATGAATCTGTAGAGGCGAGGAGGTCACTCACTAAAAATTTTCTGAGAATATAATTATTTTGTAATCCCCCCTGATAAATAGAAATTGAAGTTCGGGAATATCCAATATTTTAGAGCCTGAGTATTCAGGGCGTCCCTATCTTTTAGTGTCTGCACCTGTACTCCATACAATTTGTTTGACTAAGCTTCGTAAACAGTGGAGTAGGAAAATTACAGTGTGTGGACGTTCCATCAGGGAGCAGGCAGTTTTGTTTTTATTGGAGTGGAACGTAAAAATTCTTGCCCCGTTCCGGGTGGCCTTTATTAGCCTTATCCCCTAAACTAACTAAGTTGTTAACTAACCGTACTTAACCTAGTTGTACTTGTACATAGCTAAGCCACTTTTCGCACCCCCCCCTGGCCTGCGTTACATTGCGATTTTTTTTTAAATAGGAGGGGACAAAAAGGGCTTCTTTATTTAAATACAAAGAGAACTGGAGCGCTTAGAAGATAAACAATTTTTGGATTTTGTATGTTGAAACTTAGGTAACAAAAGAAAGACTACTGCTTAAATTGTATTTGGAATGATCTTCTAGGAACTGGGCCCCTCCCCAAACCCCTTCCCTCACTTTAAATACCAAAATAAGAAACATAGAAATTCTCTGGGGAGGAGAGACCAGGGTTTCTTTCAGGCATATATCAGGGGGGGGGGAGGCTCCCCCCCCAGCAAGTAAAGTGGCCCCCCCCGCAGGGAGAAAATGCGTAAGAAAAAATAATTTTTTAAATAAAAAACTACTCTAAATTTTATTTTTATAGAATTTTAAAAGTAATAAAAATGTGTGCCTTTCGTCGACTACAATTAATGGAACCAATAAAATATCGATTTG
This sequence comes from Lymnaea stagnalis, assembly GCA_964033795.1. NCBI lineage: Eukaryota > Metazoa > Mollusca > Gastropoda > Lymnaeidae > Lymnaea > Lymnaea stagnalis. The sequence continues at coordinate 468,426 of CAXITT010000350.1, forward strand.
TTTGATATATATTGATGATCCCTATCGTTCAGGTTAATCTTGTACAGGCTCGCAGAATTCGATTATAAACATTATAATTATTAAAAATGGGTTGAAAATTGGCCGCTCCAGACCATAAAGCCAAATCTTACTTTTCTTATTCGCGTTTATCGGTGTTTTCATTTATTTATATTTTGCAGCTGCATAAGTTGAAAGACTTTTTATAACACTGTATTAAACTAACTCTACATAATATGGTTCACATGTCATCTGTGGCGCCCCAACGGTCCAAGGACTAAGGGACATGAGGATGAGGAGGATATATTGAACATAGTTTTTGCTAAGTAATAGATATTTGCAATCTATTTTCAAATTATATTTCATCATAAAAGCATTACTATTAAAGTAGAGATAAGTGTTAATTCTAAACTGTATAATAGCATCGTGCTTTCTTTTTTTTAAATCCGTTTTTTGCATACATTTTAATGTACTAGATACCATACATGTATAATATTGAGTTAGATAAAATGAAAACTTTAAAAAAAGCAACCAAAAGAAACAATATTTTAAAACAATTTTTAATTATATTTTAAATTAGGAATTTACCGGTTGCATACAAATAGTAGACATTTCATAAATTATTATTAATTAAACCGAGTGCATTTCTAATTTTGTAACAAAGTTTCGGGAACAGCAGAGTTGAATGATTTTTTAAAAAAAAGAAGAAAAAAAGCCTTTATTTATGAAATCCCCAAAGACTTAAAATAAACAAGCTTTCCTAGCTTTTTGAACTTATTTATAAAAAAAAAAAATCTTTTTAGATGATAATCCAGGGGAAATAATTTATATATTTAAACAACGCATTTAAAAAAAACCCTAGTATTTCGATTAACTTGTAAATGCTATTTTTGGTAGCAGTTAAAAATAAATTCTATGGAATTGTTAAAAAATTGCTTTAAAGTATAATATAAAAGAGGCAAGTTGTAATTGATCTGAAGCAAATTATAGTTGTTTGAAAATCTAAATTAACATATCCATCAATTGAATATTGACAATTTAAACTTTATGTGTACCGGTACACGATTTTTTTCACAAAAAAAAAGAAAAAAAAAATTAAATTAAAAAAATCTCACATTAATAAATATGTGATGTCTTTTGTAAACAACTCATTACTTCTTAACAATTATGTAGGTTACATACGATTTTAAAATAAATACAAAATTTGAAAACTCACAAAAATGTATAGCCCTTACTACAGAAAAGCGATTTTTTTTCTTTTTGACTTTGGTAAAACTTAGAAATATTTAGAAATAAACGTACGTTTTTGGTTTTTCTTTTACGTTCAAAATGTAAAACTATTTTAGAATTTCTTTTTTATGATGGATACCTATTTTTGGAAGGAATTCTCTTTCAAATTTTAAAAATATTTTTTAGTAAATTCATTATTTTTTTTACGTAGGTAACCACAAAAATATTTTTTTTAAAAACTTACAAAACACATTACTCTTCAATAAAATGTAAAAAAATACTTAGTCAAGCAGAGACGTCGCTTGACTTTTTGTGGCACCCTTGCTACTTATCGGTTTTGTCCTTCCCTACCTAGCAGTAAAAGTTGATAACGTAAAGTAATTACACCACAACTTTTAGCCCCTAAAATATATGAAGCCCTATTCAGCTATACAGGTTGCAGACCTCACACGATGGCTCTGAGGTCACATAACACAAACAACCTTAACTAGCATCTCTCCCGTTGCTCTCCAGTTAAGTGTAGAATGATGCAAAACTAAATGCAACTATGAACAAAAATGCCTTCTTGCATTTTGAAATTCATCAAAAATTTTCATTGGCCTTCAAAGTTTTAAGGGGCGGGTCTAAGCTAGGGAGTATCTCTCGACCAAAAAAAAAGCATATCATAAGGGCTCCTAACTGGAATGAAAATAGTTAATATTGTGCTGGTGGAATCTTGTCCTGATATTATGGCTATTTCTAGTGCTTCCAACCCAAAGGTCTGAAATTTCTTTATCAGTGGCCCTGGCCTGCTCCACCACATTCTTCCATTCGGTTCGATCCATCGCTTTCCGCCTGCATGCGCGAACCCCCAATCTTTGTAAGTCCGTCTCTACATGGTCAATCCATCTCAGTCTTGGTCGACCGGGGAGCCATCTGCCCCTGGGTTTCTGCCTGTAGATCATTTTTGCTGCTTCAGAATACGGCATCCTTTCAAGGCATGTGTCCTGTCCGGGGCAGCCTGCCTTTTTTTTTTTATTGTTGCGACTTTGGATGGGTATTTGTACAATTGATATAGATTTTGGATCGTACGGATTCCCAAAATAAAATTGTATATCATCGGGTCATATATTGAGAAGCTTCTCTGCTTTTCTGGAAGGAACCAAGTCTCACTTGTTTAAGTTACTACTGGTCTTATGATAGTGATGTATATTGCGCATGCCTTCTTTGTTCCCTAAAGAGGGTTTTTGATTCGTAGTAGCTTTTGTACGTTGAAATAAGAACGATTGCATGCTGTCATCCTTTCTTTCACCTCCGATTTTATTTCCGTTTGCTTATTTATAGTCACTCCTAGATATTTGAAAGTAGCTACTCTCTCAAAGGTGTGGTTGTTTATAATGATGTTGTCATCGCGTGCGTATTTCCTGACATTATCATATATATTGCCTTCGCTTTATTTACATCAAGACCAGCTTTGAACGTGACATCTTCAAGTTCCCTGAAAGTTTTAATTATAACATTTTTTTTTCTTCCAAGTAGCGCTTTGTTGTTGTTCGTCCGTCAAGGATCGACGATGACCATCGAGTCGTCCGGTGACTGATGACTTGCGCTAGTGACTTTTGTTTAAAGTGAGGAAGAGTTGCGCGGCGTCAACCTCACTCTCTCGTCCGGGCCCACCATATCCAGTGGATGTGACTCATTGACCTTGGTCGTCAACTCATCTAAGAGAAGGAAGCTCTGAATTCAAACCCGAAGTTGGAGTCCCGTAAGGCGCATACAATGACAATTCCTGCAACCGTACCCAAGTAGCGCTATATCGTCTATGTATACCAGACATTGCACTGGCTGACTTTATAAAGTTCCTTATGGTTGGTCTGTACTACCTCTCAGGTGCTCACACGTATGTTTCTAATGCTTTTTCTGACGTGATATTGAAAAGGATGCATGGATTTCCTTGTCCTAGGCCCTGATTCATTGGGAACTCCCTTGAAAACGCTCTCTGTATTTTGGACCAAAGGGCCTGAAACCTTCAATTAAATTAACATAGTTAGGTCTCCTGGTATTTTGTCTTGTCAAAAAGATGGAAGAGTTAAACAATAATGGTGTGTTTTAATTAATCAAAACCGTGTCCAAACCTTGAATATTTCAGAGAAACAAAACAGTTGACCAAAAAGGACATATCTCGACGTGGCTACTTATTTAATTTAGTAATAATAGTAAAAAAAAAATTAAATACATTGACGTGCGCAATTAAAATGAGATTAATAAAAAGGAAAAACATATTGAAGGTTACTGAAGTGCTACTTATGACAAATTAATTATTTATTTCACTTTTCGTTGTGCTGATTTATTTATTTTCCCCAATACATGTAGTTGTTGGTCATTTAGCAATTTTAGGCTGGTTACCTAACCCCGCTAACCTATGTAATCAGGGGGCTCATGACTCATGTCATGGTGTTATTGCAATACGCCACCCAGGGAAAAGAAAAAAAAACAATTCTTTTGCTGTCCTCTTGAATACTACTTCTCAGATAAGAGCAATTTTTTTAATTTCATCCTGTTTTTTTTTTCCTGTTGTTTATTCGCTGACGAAGTCTTCCTGCCAACACGTTCGTTGTTTTTTTTTTTTTATTTTGCGTTCTTTTTTTTTGGTCTTCAGGTTTGACCATACTTTGTTTAACTCATTTCCTATTGTGCTAACCTGGCGGCACTCTCTCCCTTTATAACCCTCTAACACTTTGGGAGTTTTTGGAAATAACTATCTGACACAATTATTGCCATTTTCTTCGTCACCTTATGCTTCTATACAAAGTCAGAATGCCTATTAAAGGCTATTTGCAGGCCTCAGATATAGCAACTCGTCATAGCGAGCTCAAAGTCACAGTACTGGAAGGCTTGAACTCTTACCCCCATATCTCAACACAGATTAATTAAAATCAGTAGTTACTAATGAACCCCCCCCCCCCCCAAAAAAAAAAAAAAAAAAAAAATAAAAACAAAATAAAATTAAAAAAAAAAAAAAACTTGAAAATTTAAACATAATTAGATTTAAAAAAATAACAACAACTAGAGAGTTGCATTTTTTTCCACCCAGGAGCCATCGGTATAAATTAAATCGGGGCCCGGGGGGGGGGGACCTGTTATTATAGATAAGTAGAAATAAAAGAGAAAAAAATGAGATGCATCTCATCTCTTAAAACGCCCCATGCGGTTCCGGAACCAATGCTCATTGTCAGTAAGCCTAAGCTGTGTGCGTGTCGTTGTCATTTGAAGTCAGCGGACGGACGCTGCACTGCACGTACACAATTAATGAACAGACACAGCTAAACACGCACCCGTTTTAGAATATAATTATGGACTAATTCCCCCCCCCCCTTTTATTCGCCCCTAGGTGGATAAATACAACACTGGCAGTCGGTGGCACGCCGTTCAAATCAATTCATGCCATAATACATAATAAAACACAATAACGCACAAAGACACAGAATAACATTCAATAACGCAGAATAGCATTCTATAACATTCAATGACACACAATAACACAGAATAACACAGAATAACACATAATAACAAAGAATAACACAGAATAACCCATAATAACACATAATAACACATAATAACACATAATAACACATAATAACACATAATAACACATAATAACACACAATAACACAGAATAACACAAAATAACACAGAATAACACAGAATAACACAGAATAACACATAATAACACATAATAACACAGAATAACACAGAATAACACATAATAACACAGAATAACACATAATAACACAGAATAACACATAACACACAATAAAATAGAATAACACTCAATAACACATAATGTCACCGGTCCACACGCAAACGAACAATGAAACCAACGTCCGGAGCCATCTATGAAAAACATAGGTGTAAACAAAAATCAAAAGATAATAATTAAAGGACAGCATTCAAGCCCAGTTAAATGAAATAGCATGTAGGGCCACGGTCAGCTCCAGGGCGACAGCAATGGATATCTCTTGAGTGGTTTACTGTGCTCTCTTCTTTGTGATATCTTCATTCGTGTTGTGTGCTGGAGAAGGCTCTGTGCCGAAACGCCCCAATCTTTTCGTCCTGTTCTCCAGTTCAAGCTTCCACATGTCTCGTTTTGTCGTTTCATGAACAAATCAAACCGAGTCCTATCGAATCAGCTGATTATAAAAACAAATAATTGATGACAAAGTTAAAATAAAAAAGAATAATCTGGCACCAGGCACTGATGCAATTGGAAACTTGTCCACCGTTACACCAGTCTTACAAGTTTTGGAAAAACACAATTTGCATCCTATTCTTAGAAACCCGATTTAAACATTGTCATTATTACGGGGAGAGTATATTGAACAACATGTGACGCCATAGAATGTGATGGGTGCGAAAAATACCATTCAAATTTTTCCGAAAATTAAAAAAAAAATCAATTGGAATAATAAATGTGCATTAAACATGCAGCCCACAAAAAAAACAAAAAAAAAACTTAGCTTTTCGAATGAACCCTTTATAAAATGTAGTTACTAGCAATGGGAGTTGGAAGCGGGTGGGGGGGGGGGGGGCGTATGAAAATTTGACGAAAATTCATTCAGGTATTGCACCTTATAAGAATCCCAATTAGTGCTCCCTCCATGACTCGCCACATCCCATTTTCTTCAGGCCACTGAACTATATTAGTATTCTAATGATAAGCCCGCTTTACACGGCAGATTCATTTCACTTTCACCAACAATTTTAGAAATACAAGAAAAAATAGTATGCACCAAAAGCACTTGATATATATATATATAAAGAATCTCATTTAGCGCAGTTATCAGGAATTTTATGTTATCTTCCCATTGAAAAACAAGAAAAACTGTTTTTTTACAGTAATTTAGAAAAAAATATTTTTTTTTTCTTTGGAGTTAGGGTTGAGGCTGAAAATGTAAAAGAATGTGTTGCAATGGGCAAGGAGTAGCTTGATGGGAAGTGGGCCAGTTAGCCGTCCGCAGATTTAGCCACCCAACCAGTCGGTCAGCCATCCATCCAAAAAACGAAAGCAAAGTTACTATAAAGGTTTTAAAAATAGAAACATCACTTCAAAAACAAAAGAAGAACTTCCGTTCAAAGTTTATTTACGACGTAATATAAATAAATCACATGATTAAAACAATTCTATGCAACTCCTAAATCAATAAAGGTAATTAACATCGTCAAATTTGACGAACAATGCATTAAAGTATTGCATCAATCTATTGTAAACCCTTTTCCATTTTTATTTGGCATGCAAATATAGAAAATAAGGAATTAAAAATATGACTTGGAAATGAACTATGCACCTAATCTTTTGGAGAGTTATTTGTCAAAAAAACACAACAGGAAACCATATTATGTGGTTTATTTCAGCAGTAATGTGATGAAAACGTTTGTCAATATAGAATAGTAATGGTATACGCAGTATCAAGATTTTTTTCAACTCGTAGGTGAAAAAAAAAATTATTCACACAGGGAAATGTGTAAAAAAATGTTTTTAGTTTATATTGCGCTATTTATAAACATCCTTGCTTGAAATATATATTTATTAAAAAGAAGCAAGTAGTATAGCGTCCAGGGTTGTCAACTCAATAAAATAACATTTACTGACAAAAATAAGAACTCTCAACAAAATTTACGGACAAAAACAATTTTTTACGGACACATTAAACATAAAATGTTGACCTTAAAACGAACTAGAATGAAGCATAATCCAAGCATTGTAGCTAAAAAATGTAAAGTATCCATATGAGTACGTCTCTATTACCATGGTCATATTTTATAACGTTAGTTTATTGTATGACATTCATCATCAGTGACAGTGTTTAATTCATCCTGCTTATGATCATACATAGAAACATTTACACTGTCGATCATAGTGGGAGTAATTTTTCCCGGTCCATTTCTTACAGTCAGTTAACTTTCCAACATTGGAGTAGACTATTTATTTCTCAAGTTGGTTTTCAATAAACTAACAGCAGAAAAAACTCGTTCTACTTCTGCTGTTCTATGTGGAAGCGCCAACATTGTTTGTGCAAACTTCGAAAGTAGCGGAAATCTGTACTCTTTGTTTTCGATAGTTCTAGTCATTTGTCCAATTTGATGTCAGAAAGCATCATAACCTAAGTCGGCCTTGACATTGCTTAAATCCGCAACTTGGTAGTCAATAAACTCGGCCTCTAAACAATCAGTATCTGCTGGAGACACAATTTGTGGAAAAAGCTGGGCCAGTTCCAAAATTTACGACTGTTCCACCGATATTCTGTTTGTGGGTTTTAGTACTGACATGAGCTTCAGTACTCTGTTGCTAATAGGCATTCTTTTCTGGATTGCACCAACTGCATTGGTATAACATGCAAGAACATCAACATAAAAATTTTCAACAGTCGATGGATCATCTACTTTTTGCAGCTGTAGTTTAGTTTGATAACCAATGAATATGTTATTGCGTGATTTAAAGTTTGTACTTTCCAAGTGATCAAAACTCGTTAAGTCTTCAACTAAAAACAGTACCTTGAGGTCTCCTGTCCTTGCGGTCTCTTGCCTTGTGATCTCTTGGCACTGTGGTCTCATGGCCTTGAGGTCTCCTGTCCTTGCGGTCTCTTGCCTTGTGATCTCTTGGCACTGTGGTCTCTTGGCCTTGAGGTCTCCTGTCCTTGCGGTCCCTTGCCTTGTGATTCTTGGCACTGTAGTCTCATGGCCTTGAGGTCTCCTGTCCTTGCGGTCTCTTGCCTTGTGATCTCTTGGCACTGTGGTCTCTTGGCCTTGAGGTCTCCTGTCCTTGCGGTCTCTTGCCTTGTGATCTCTTGGCACTGTGGTCTCCTGTCCTTGCGGTCTCTTGCCTTGTGATCTCTTGGCACTGCGGTCTCTTGGCCTTGAGGTCTCCTGTCCTTGCGGTCTCTTGCCTTGTGATCTCTTGCCTTGTGGTCTCTTGGCCTTGCAGGGCCATTCATTACTCCACCGATCTTCCCCCGGCTGTGGTCTGCAGACTCAAAGCTGAGATATCACGAGCAACCCCAAACAGGTTTGTTACTTTGACGTGAAAAGATACTTCACATTGATCTGAGCCGAGAGGCCAAGAAGCTCAAACTTGTATGTGATTTGTTGGTATAAAATATTTCATTGTAAATCTTCAGGACAACATGAATGCGATGGCAATGTCGGCTCTGGTGGTTTGTTGTCATTTAAGGTTTTTGTCCAGTCCTGGTATGTATTTTTAACATTTAAAATTGTTAATTAAAAAAAAAAATATTTCAAATACGTAAGTTTGTTTCTTCAATATTTTAAAAAGGGTTATAGTTTTCAACATTTAAAAGAAATAAAAAAAATGGGACATTATCTCTTAAATTGTTTGTTTATTTAAAGTGAAGAGAACGATGTCCACGCCCCCTTTTTTTTAAAAGTCAACTTGAACAGCAGTTGCCGCTCTTTGCAGGAAGTATCCTGCAAGTGAGAAGATATTTATTACACTTCAGTTTCATTGAACACATTCCATGTTTTAGAGCCTGAATCCCATTCTAAAGAATTCTTTAAGTTTGCCATCAGCCAAATACACTTGCCACTGAAATATGACCAAAAAAACAACAACAGAAACCAACAGTACACTAAACATGGCCATGTCTCAATTCTCTCTCTACAGCTGTAGCGTTGGTCCAAGGACGTGATTTCCTGATAGTCTATCCCCAGTATGAGGAGGCTGATCATACAGTTGTCTCATTGTACTTAACAGCGTACACTACGGTCACAGTAAGTTGTAATTGTACGTCTCTGCTCACACGGGGGTAAAATTAAGAGATAATTTTACCCCATAGTTACAATACGGACAAATCATGATACACTTGTACCATACTGCTTATAACTGGGTTATAATAAAATATAGTAGTGTACGTTTCTTCTAAAACCAGGGTCAAAGTAAAATAATGTAACTTACAGCTTAAAACTCGGTCGAATCAGGGGCGCTAATTGCCATGTAGGGCATTGGTCTGCTCCAGAGTCAAATTATGATAATATACCTGACTGATAACACCAGGGTCAAAGTAAGATAACATACATTACTGTTAACACCAGAGCCAAGTAACATAGTGTACCTTAGTGTTAACACCAGGGTCAAAGTAATATATTTTATCTTACTTCTAACATGAGGATCAAAGTAAGATTGTGCACCATACTTCTAATATCAGGGTCAAAGTAAGATAGTGTACCTTACTTCTAACATCAGTGTCGAAGTAAGATGGTGTACCTTACTGCTAACACCAGAGCCAAGTAACATAGTGTACCTTACTGTTAACACCAGGGTCAAAGTAAGATAGTTTACCTTACTTATAACATCAGGGTCAAAGTAAGTTTGTGCACATTACTTCTAACATCAGTGTCCAAGTAAGATGGTGTACCTTACTGCTAACACCAGAGCCAAGTAACATAGTGTACCTTACTGTTAACACCAGGGTCAAAGTAAGATAGATTACCTTACTTCTAACATCATTGTTCAAAAAAAGATAGTACACTTGTTGTTAAAACCATGATAAAAGTGAGAAAGTGTACATTGCTGCTTACAACTGGGTAAAAATGAGAAAGTGTACTCACTGTTACAAAATCAGAACATTTTACCAAATATTTGGAAGTACATCAAAATATTGATACGGCCACTGTACAGGGGCATAATCCGTCGAATTTCCACCACGAGCCTCACTGGTTTGTTGTTTTCTCATGTTGAGGGCCCCGGAAGTGGCGCGGCTAAAATCAACAAGCAGACCCGTGTTGTCTACGAAAGGAATTCGACAGCGACGTACAAGGCAAACGTGATCAACATTCACCCGGGTACAAAGTATGTTAAAAATAGATGATGGCTTGCGTTGATGGGTCCCGGAGGTGGTCTCCTTTCTATGTCACATTGGTGGGTATCAGACGTGGGTACAATGCTGGGTCGTATTGGTGGCGCTCACAATTGGGGTTTCATTTTCGTATCCCTGTGGTGGATCCCATAAGTTGGTTATTTTTGGGTCGTATTGGTTGATCTCAGTAGGGGTTGGGGGGGGGGGTTCGGTTGAAGGTGACAGGGGTGGGTCAAAGTAGTGGGTCTAAGTTAGGGTGACCAAAGGTCCCGTAAAAACGGAATTGTCCTGTTTTTTTACGATCGTACCCAGGACTCACAATTGGGGTTTCATTTTCGTATCCCTGTGGTGGATCCCATAAGTTGGTTATTTTTGGGTCGTATTGGTTGATCTCAGTAGGGGTTGGGGGGGGGGGTTCAGTTGAAGGTGACAGAGGTGGGTCAAAGTAGTGGGTCTAAGTTAGGGTGACCAAACGTCCCGTAAAAACGGAATTGTCCTGTTTTTTTACGATCGTACCCAGGGTCCCGAAAAAGTCTCTCGGGACATCTAAATGTCTTGTTTCTAAAAACCAAACACATTTTCAAATCACTAAATCTCACTAATTTATAATATTACTTGAGTTAATATTTTGGCTAGTGATTTAGCCAGTGCCAGTAGTGATGTGGGCTCGCGTAATGGCTGCACTGTTCCCCCTATACCACTCTGCCGACGCTGCGTAAAAGACAGTGTCCCCGCCATATTCACTGAAAAATTATTGTTTTCGTTTATGAACGTTTTTCGTTTAGCTGGACGGTATCCCCCCCCCCCACCCCCAAACCAGTGGGCTCGCGTAATGGCTGCCCTTTTCCCCCTATACCCCCCGGCCGACGCTGCGTAAAAGACAGTGTCCCCGCCATATTCACTGAAAAATTATTGTTTTCGTTTATGAACGTTTTTCGTTTAGCTGGACGGTATCCCCCCCCCCCAACCCCAAACCATCCTTGGGTCTGTCCCGTTTTTTCCAGTTCATGATTTGTTCATCCTAGTCTAAGGGGCGGGCTTATAATCGCAATCTCCTCAACCCGAAAGTTGAATTGTCCCCCCAAATATATTTAACAAAGTCTAATGTAATAACACATAAAAACAATATTATGACACTTGAATAAATACGCCTGTGGCTCTCACTTCACTTAAACATCCGATTACTTCAACGTTGCAATTTTACCGCACATCATTGTATTCGATATTTACTCTATCCTTTCATAAATGAAGGCCCAGTGCTGAAAAAAAGCAATAACTAGTTATCCAGCACTCTCCCAAAAGTAGAAAGTAAGATTAAAACGGGATTTTGCGCACCGCACGGTACATCTCGTCGGACGTGAATGGTAGGAAAAGCACAAACCCCTTCATCTTCAGTGACTGCTTATATAGAGTGGAAGAGTGGAAAAGTAAGGAGAGGGTGGAGGGGGCATTTCTAATTGTCAAATTTAAAAGTTCGTATTCAGATAATTATCTCAATTGCTGACATAAAATTAAGTTGATGTAACTTGAAAGACTTAACTCTTTAAAAATAAATAAATGATCCCTTTCATTCTCCCCCCCCCCTCTCCCCTCTCCCACCCACCCCCCACCCAATTTTATTTTGCCTCCATCAGATTTCCCTACGCTAGCATAGGGGACTGTATCCGGCTACACAGCAGCAAAGAGTTCTTTGTGACCGTCGTCATGATGTTGGGCGAGGGTCAAAGTGCAGCGTTCAAGGCCATCCCAGTGAAATCTTGGGCATCTGCCTACAGTTTAGTGGTTCAGCTGTAAGTGTTGTCTCTCCTCGACGTGTTAAGGAAACGATTTCGTGATCAGTTTAACTGTGAGGTGTTTCAAGCTCTGAAGTCCACATTGCTAGATTGAAAAGTCTGAGCCTTTTTTTTTTAATAATGAGATTGGAGTTCTCGGCCTTTACCGAGTTCATGGGTAATCCTAAGGTGTGTAGCCGACTCTTCTACAGTTGGATGATTTGATCTCACTGTTTGTTTACAATATGGCGGATCGTTCTTTTTTTACAAAATGGCGGATGTGGATCTGTTTTGGTTGAAGCTGATGTCAAATAAATTCATCCAAATGCAGTTCTTCGAGATTAATACACTCGTTTGAATTCCCAAGATATAGGCTACGTCATGGTTCATTTGTTTCTTTTAATGTTGTACCAAGTCTCATCATGTATGATAGATCGACACAGGTAAAATGTGAACCATTTCCAGATACAATTTAATTTGACAGGTAAGCTGTCAAATTTACTCACGTCTGACCTATCAATACAAGTGAAGTGTCAAATTTCCCAAATGTTCATCAAAGGCGCTGCAGCCCATGTAGGGCCCTGGCCTGCTCCACCACATATTTCTATTCGGATCTATCCTTGGCTTTTTGCGTCAATGCGCCTTCTCCCCCCCCCCCCCCCCCCCAGCTGTTAATTCCTTCTCTACATCGTCGATCCGTCTTGGTCGACCGATGGTCTGAGCCGTCTGCCCCTAGGATACTGCCTATAAATAGATTTTCCTGCTCTACTATCCAGCAGCCTCTCAAGGTATCATTGCCAGCGCGGTCTGTCTTTTTTAATTGTTGCATGTCGTCATTGTACAATTGATATATCTCTTGTTTTTTTTTTTTTACGGATTCTCTATACATCATCGTCTATTAACAGCCGTTATACATTTGTCTCCCCCTGAACTCTCGTCAGATTTGATCCATCTTTATAGGTAAAGCAAACTATCAATACAGGTACAACGTCAATGTTCCCCAGGTATAACCCATCGATACAGGTAGTGGCCTGGGAAGAGTGTGTTGTAAAGGTCAACTTTTTCTCCGATAAAACTTCCTTTGTGTTCCGATATGATGGAAGGAACTATGACCAGAACTCAACAATCACAGTAGCTTTAGCGTCGTAAGTATTCTCATTAGCCTGAAGTCAATTTTTATTTCTTAATTATCTGAGCGAATTTTGGGGAAACTGTTATTTAGAGTTAATAGGCACAGCAAGGGAACTCAACTTGCCAAATCAATGGAACTCGTTTGGTCAAAGCTAAGAAAATGTTGTTTAAAGCTAGAGAACTGATGGCCAAAGCTGGGAAACTATTTATAAAAGCTTGTGAAATCTAGGAAACACCAGTGGTGACAGCCAGGAAAATCTACATGCTAGGGAACTGCTATTCAATGCTAGGGAACTGCTAGTCTATGCTAGGGAACTGCTAGTCAATGCTAGGGAACTGCTAGTCAATGCTAGGGAACTGCTAGTAAAAGCTAGGGGAATTGTTGGTTAAAGCTAGGAAACTGCTGATCAAAGGTAGGGATCTGTTGGTTGAAACTAAGTAAATGTTGGTCAAAGCTAGGGAACTGTTGGTCAAAGCTAGGGAACTGTTGGTCAAAGCTATAGGGAACTGTTGGTCAGGGCTATGGAACTGTTGGTCAGGGCAAAGGAAATGATGGTTTATGCTGGGGAAATGTTGGCCAAAGCTATAGGGAACTGTTGGTCACAGCTAGAGACCTGTTGGCCAAAGTGAGTGAATTCTGTTCTTCAAAGATAAGGAAATGAACTGGTCACAACTAGGGAACTCTGTTGGTGATAGATATGGAACTCATCTGGCCGCTGATATGGATCTATACTGGTCTCAGCTAGTCAAGAAGAAATGTCTCAACTAGGGGGCTATGAACGGTCGCAGCTATTTGCCTTAGCTAAACTCAGCTTGACAACTAGTATTTAGATTGGCCAAGAACTTAAACTAGTTTACTAGAGCTTAGTTAACCTTTTTTTTTCTGCATTTCCTAAAATTTTTCGGCACACCACAAAAAAAAAGGCAAACTTAAAAACTAAATTGCATTTTCTATAGTAAACATTCCCATTGCCGAGTAATGGTAAAAGGTATTATATAACGCTGTACTACTCTCCATTAACTGTCTGTATTAGACACATCTCTGTAATGGCAGAGTTTATAACCTTAAGCCAACAAGTCTCCTTTGTATAGCCTCCTTTGCAACAAACTCGTTTTATTTTATGGGACTTCATGTAGTGAGTTCTTTTCGTCCTCATGGAGCCATCTGCAAAGCACACCTGGCACCATCCTACGGCACACTGATTGCTGATCTCTGTGCTAGAGTAAGAGGGGAGTGACATTTATAAGGAAAAATGCTGCCCTTATTTCGGGGACCTCACGCTTTGTCTAATCAAGGGGATCCTAACATTGTGAGAACGTTGGGGGATGGAGGGGTAATGAAAGGTATTTCATTAACAATTGCACTAATGTTTTGAAAGGCGCCAAACACTCTAGCTACGCCTCAGGAGTGATTGCCTCATCTAGGAGTGTCACTTGATCATCGTCTTCTTATGACGAAGAACTAACGAAACGGAAATCAATTAAAGTCAACCCCCGATTTCTTTTCCTTTGATTTAGGATGAAATCCTTATCCTTAACTGGACATCACTCGACCGGTTTCTACCTAAATCAAATCTACAGTGAGTCAACCATAACATGGGGATGGGGAAATAGGGCGAATATTTTAGTTTTCAAGTTACAAAAAAGGTTGACTTAATTATAAAATTAGACCGCAGGTTGACTTTACTATGAAATTAGACCAGAGTTTACTGTATTTTAAAATTAGACCAACTGTTGACTGTTTATCAAATAAGATCAACGGTCGACTTTATTATGAAAAAGTTAAATATTCAATGAGTTAAGTATAAATAATTGATCAGATAATCATTCCATTTGTCATTAAAACCCAGTTTAGTTTTTTTTTTTTAAGGACGCGAAATTTTAAAAAATATGGATGCACCCATTACTCATACATTATCTGATAAATAGACACATGTATCATAATGACAAAAATAGATCCTCCCATAAATTTGAAAGAGTGTGTTTTCATCGGAAATGAATCAATGAGAGAAGTTTCAGCTTAAAAGGATGACCGGACATTTTAGCCTTCAAAAAAAAAAAAAAAAAAAAAAATTAAATTATAAAAAATTAATAAAAAGAATAAAAAAAAAAAAAAAAAAAAAAAAATTAAATTATGTGAAATTAATATAACGGATTTAAAAAAGCAATATAAGTGAGCACTAAATTTCGAGAGCGTGGAATTCTTTTGAGCACGCTCAGTTTATACGGTAGTGAAGGTGCAATATTTTTTACGCTGTCTGTTGTAAATTATCTTTCATAGATTAACAAATTTGGCTCATGTAAGATCAACCTAAACGTGATAAATTAAAAGATACTCCAGGATCGAGCTATTTACGAAATCTAACTCTGCGGCGTAAACCAGAAATATAAACATTTTAAATGTCATAAATTAAAAAATTTTTTTTTTTTTTTTATTGAGAGATTAATATTGTTTAAAAATATTATTTTACTGTTTATTATTTATTTATTATTTATTTATTTTTTTTTTTCATTTTCTCTAGGTGCCAAACTGACTGCCTCACGTCCCGTCGGCGTTGTTACCGGAAACACTTACGTCCAATCTATCAACGGCTACTGCCTACATTACATACCGACACGAAAAATCTCAATTCATGACCTGGCTGCAGGTTGGTGGGTTTTTAATATATACAGGGATACGTCTATTATCCCGAAAAAATTATTATGGCGTCCAGTCTATTATCACGATAAATTCATACTAATGTCAATTATTTGAATGTAACTATTTTTATTATCATTAATCATTACTGTACCAGGTTAAGTCTTTTGCAATGATAGTTGATAGTAAGATATTTGTGTTTTTTCTCTCTATGTATTATTAATAATTCTATCGTGTCAAATCAATTTGTCTTTTAATCATGACGGATCTTTACTATACGAACACTGTTAACTCTAAGATATTGTTCACACCTTCAAACAGTTTGTCAGGCATTTTACGACATAGAAATTCTTTCGACGTTAAAAAATATATATAATTGTTCACACGACGTCAACGAAACGACCTTGACCCTGCTTTGTACTGACTTTCCCTTCCAGGCCATCAAAATATCTTTTTAATTTTTTTTTTTTTTTTATACTTTTGCACCCAAACTTCAGAGATGCTTCCACCAACCGCTTTATATGGCGAATCATTTGTGTGCGCGAACTTTGACATAGCCTCCAACCTCAGCTTTCGGCTTGCCACAGCCGGGGACCAAGACACGACAGCCATTTACTTCAATGGGGTTAGCACAGTGAAAGGTTACATGACGGCGCACTAGACAATGCGAGTAAGTTTTCATCTTTTTCAGCGTTATTCCCAATAAAACTCACGACTACAGTATATAAACCCCCTCTCCCCTCCCCCTTTTTAAAATTCAATACTCTTCTTTTATAAATTACTTTAAATATTAGTATGTGCTACTTTAAATGACCCAGATTGTTCAGAGTAAATCCTGAAATAATCCTTTAACAATCATTACAAAATATTTCATTTTTACCCAAACCTGCAACAATCATGTCATTCTAGTGAAATAATCATTACATAAATTCTGACAATTTGTGAAATTTTAAGATTGTGTTCCGTTATGAAAAAAACAACCCCCAACTGTTAATGATTCTCATCCTTCCAATGATCTGGAGGAGACTTGTTTTGGCAATCTCCGCTCCATACAATTTTTTGTTCAGCTTCGTTTCATGCTTCGGAAAATGGTAAAGGGGGGAAGGGATGGTTTAGGACAGTGGTAGGCAA
Organism: Lymnaea stagnalis; assembly: GCA_964033795.1. Lineage (NCBI taxonomy): Eukaryota > Metazoa > Mollusca > Gastropoda > Lymnaeidae > Lymnaea > Lymnaea stagnalis. Next base: position 485,174 of record CAXITT010000350.1, read on the forward strand.
ACTCTGTCACATGAGCCAAGTCATTGTCTTTTGAAACCATTATTTTACATACACTAGATGAGAACTGAGTCTTTATTTTTTAAAGTGTTATCTTTTACACTTACTTATCTACTAAATAGTCAAACTACCAATTGACCAAACTACTAACATTTACCAATTTGCCAATTTACCAAATAAACAGCTTACCAATATGCCAAACACTAACTTGGTAAAATGGTCAATTTACGAAATTGACAATTTACCATGGTACGAATTGAACAATTTACCAATTTAACAACATACCAATTTACCAAGTTACCAATTGAACACTTTACCAACTTACCAACTTATCAAGTCATAAAATTATCAACTTCTCAAAACACTAAAAATGTGCGGTTTGTCATGTTAAAGTATTGTTTTCGAGCATTTTATCCGTTGATTTCTTGAAATTGAAAGGATTCATCAAATGTTGTCCAAGCTTATTTAGGTCAACTATTTTAAATAATTCCCGATTGAGTTTTATACAAGTGTTTAATCTCAGGAAGCCACATTTTTATACCTAACATTTTACTGCTGGGAAAGTTACTTCTATTGAGTTATGACACATTTTTCTTCTCTTTTCTTCTACATCTTGAGGGCCCACGATCAATTATTAAAGATTTTATCACTAATTGAAGCTGATGGTTTCTTATTGAATTGAATTAATTAATGAGAAATCACCTGGACTAACATTTTTTCTATTCACCGCTTTAATCACTTGAACTGTAACAACTCACAAAATATTTATACATATCCAAAATGAAACGAATGAAAATCACATGATATGACTTCATTCTTTTGTAATTATGACAGGTAATCATGGCCGATCCGTTGTGATATAGCTGACTATCTTCGTTACAGTGCCGTGCACATTCCCTTTCCCTTCTTCTTTCATATAGTCCTAATTCTTTTCCTGTCCCCTGGGCATGAGCAATACTTCATCCCCTTTCGTATCTAAATAACGTAATGAATTAATCTATTTTTGTTTGTAAAGATAGAACTGTTACACTAATCATGTTACGCCCTTTTCCCCCCAAAACATCCTCCCCCATTTGATACCAAAGAAATACAAAAACTAAGAAATCAAAACAAACGACACAAATATTTAATTATAAAACATTTTTGAATGTTCATAAAAGTTATTTAAACAAACAACAACATTAAAACCAAAGAAATAATTTATGATCATCCCCATCGCCCCCATTTACCCCTCTGTTTCGTATATCAGAGATATAATATTTGTCTATTCATAGATTACCGAGACCACCATAACCCTCACCGCCACGTACCCGATCCTGTTGACCTACGTCGTGTCCACCAAATGCTTCGAGGGCGACCTCTACGGCGGCCCGTCCATGGGAATCGTCGTGCCGATACCGGCCTACAGCACCGAGTACGACTTTATGTGAGTGGGGCTGACCTCTAGACAACGCCACGGAGTCGCGGTCAAACTCTGCTCCCGATATCAAACCAATGTTAGGCGGAGTCTGAGTTTTGAGGAAGGTTTGATGGGTTTGATTGAAAGAGATTTGTTTAGCGTGTGAACTTAAACAAAACGTATGCCCAGTTCGGATTTTAACACCCCAAAAATTGACAAACATAAAGTCACGGATCAACATGAAGTAATGGACCAAAATAAAAGTAATCGACTAACATAAAAGTAATGGACCAACATGAAAGTAATCGACCGACATAAAAGTAATCGACTAACATAAAAGTAATCGATGAACATAAAAGTATTTGACCAACATAAAGTAACGGACCAAAATAAAAGTAGGGGTAATAAGGGGAGAGACTGCAATCAGGTTAGTACAAAATAAAATGAGTAAAACAGAGTATGGTTAAACCTGAAAAATTAAACGCAACAAAACAGCGAACGTGTCGGCAGAAAGCCTTCGTCAGCGAACAAAACAACAGAAAAAACGTTATAAAAATNCCACACTTCATTTGCTGCCCACAGATACTACTTACCAGCTAAGTGCTATTTCTTATTTTTATAACGTTTTTTCTGTTGTTTTGTTCGCTGACGAAGGCTTTCTGCCGACACGTTCGCTGTTTTGTTGCGTTTAATTTTTCAGGTTTAACCATACTCTGTTTTACTCATTTTACAAAATAAAAGTAATTGACCAACAGGAAAGTAATCGATCAACATAAAGTAATCTGCCAATATATGTCTGCGAGGCTCTATTCTAATTCAAAGCAATGAGTTTGAATCGTTTGAAAATGTGAAACCTGTTTATTCTTGGCAATGAATAATTAATTGTAAACAAATTAGCTAAAATTAACCACACACAACCAAGTTTTCTTCCAGTTTAACAGTCTGGAGTGAAAACATAATCATTAAATTTTGTAAATTTATCCACCAGACCAGTAAAATAAATGGAAATTTATCAACGACACCAGTAAACTAAATGTAAATTTATTTATTTATTTAGGCATTTTTATATAGCGCTTACCTTAAAGCTCAAAGCGCTTTACAATTATTAAAAACATGTAAACTAAGTAAAATAAAAAATGAGACACTAGGATAGTAACTACTATTCTATAGAAACAATTAAAATGGCTATAAAACGAGGACACTTTGGCACGTTTTGGTCTATACTACAGGATCAACCCGAGACAGAAAATGAGGCAGGGCAAGGAAGGTGCATCACAGGTCATATGCAGACCTAAACAGATTTATCCACAAGACCAGTAAACTAAATGTAAATTTATCCACTAGACCGTTAAACTAAATGTAAATTTATCCACTAGAAACGTAACTATATAAAAATGTATTCACTAGATCAGTTAAAAATAAATAAAGATTTAGCCAATAAAGCAGTGCAATAAATAAAAATGTACCCGAGGACCATTGAACAAAATGGAATTTCGATCCAATTTGTGTCCGAAAAAATTCATTAAAAAATATGTAAAAATAAATAAATATATGTATATATTATTTTATATTACAGCGCACCGGGTTCCTGGGACAGGAAGGCATTGATGCAACTCATTCTGGAAGATCAATTTAATAATGTAGCTATTTACTTCGACTTATTTCGTCTAAGTCAAAGGTAGATACGAATAATTTAAAATTAGAGTCATGTTACATTGTTAGGTTTGGCGTTGGGGTGGGGAGGGGGGATTCAGAGCATATTTCCCGGCATTAACCTTTGGACCGCCGAATAAAAATGTCTGCTGGCGCTTGAGATGACGCTTCTGTTCTTGGTCACGATTACGTCATCTTCTATCTCGGAAGATTGGTTGGATGCACGCAGAGTCACTCGACTATGGATTGCCAATTGCCTCATCTCTCCAGAGTTGTATCATTGGGGTGACTCTCGGTCAGACATCCTTCCCTGCTGAAAGAGCGTGTCATTATTAACACAACGAGTAGTTCAGGAAATCTAAGAGCAATTTGCGTGCCTCCCCTGTCGACGAAGTCACAAATGCCTCACCCATGCCCACATTTCCTTCACTCTCGGCAAGTTGACGGTCATTATTTAGACAACCGTCAGTTCAGAAAGTCTAAAAGTACTTAATATATTGTGCGTGCCTTCGCTGTCCACGAAGTCACACTGGTTCACCCATGCACACATTTCCATCACTCCAGGTGACAGTCATCCTATTATATTATGGCATTTTTCAACTTAGCGTCCACTCATCTATCATGGACACGATCTTTTCAAACAATTGTCCTTTTGCCTTGCCTTACACCTGTAACCAGGTGTTAATGATACATGAGTGATAGTTTGCTAAGTCTACAACTGATGGCAGGATCAAAACATCATAAACGTAATTCAAATGAATAATCGAGTCACTTGATGTAACTAGTCACTGTCACTTTCAATAAAACTTATACAGAATACATTAACAACTTCACTTATAGTACAAGATATCTATGTTTTATGCTCACTATGTAGTGATTAATTATATATAACACCGTCCTCACAATATGACAAAATTTAATCATAGCACAGAATCCCCAAACGATCTTTCGAACATGGTTTACATAAACTTGTCCGTTTTATCCATACCTTTTGTGTCTCAGTTAAAGCCATCCAACATGAAACTAGCACACACGAAATAATACCGTTACAACAATGGAATTATATGTTGAATAATGACAATTTAATCTTCAGATCCAGTTTGTCTTAAGGATTAAAAAATAATTGACAATAATGAACACTGCTGTAATCTATCAGCGTGAGTCAGTTAAATTATTGAACACTGCCGTTATTTATCAGCGTGAGTCAGTTAAATTATTTAACACTGCTGTAATCTATCAGCGTGAGTCAGTTAAATTATTGAACACTGCTGTAATCTATCAGCGTGAGTCAGTTAAATTATTTAACACTGCTCTTATCCATCAGCGTGAGTCAGTTTCAGTGGAGAACCCATCCGGCCAAACCCAACATCTCTGTCGTGAGCATCCAGGTATCGGTGGACGAGCTGCATACAGTCACCGTCGCGCCCAAGCAGCCGTTCGCCTGCTACATCTTCGGCTACTCGAGTCAGGACAGCTATCTGTTCTTTGCTGGTATGAAAGGCTTGGGAAGTTACGAGAATTACACGCCATCACCTTCACCGTTGACGGTAAGTTGAAGGGTCAAAGACGACTGTTTGTACTACCATGTGTCTGGTCAGATCGTACTGTCAGCTCTCTAAATAGAAGTGTCGGGGGATATGAGATGCAAGAGCTCATCAAGTTATGCTACGTCTTTAGCTATTTTGGCCGCGTAGTGCGATCTCACAATTTGAGACCCTTGCCTATTTCGAGATGAGCATTATAACTTTTATGTAAATCAGGCCTGCACAACAAAAAGCCCGCGGGCCACATGCAGCCCACCAGCACCCAATTGGCGGCCTATACTAGTTATATAAATTATCGTCTATTTCGGGATGCACACTAAATCCTTTATGTAAATACTTCTATATTTTGGGATGTGCATTATATCTCAAGGATGTAAATAATCGTCCATTTTGGGATGTACACTAAATCCTTTATGTAAATACTTCTATATTTTGAGATGTACACTAAATCCTTTATGTAAATACTTCTATATTTTGGGATGTACACTAAATCCTTTATGTAAATACTTCTATATTTTGAGATGTACACTAAATCCTTTATGTAAATACTTCTATATTTTGGGATGTACACTAAATCCTTTATGTAAATACTTCTATATTTTGGGATGTACACTAAATCCTTTATGTAAATACTTCTATATTTTGGGATGTACACTAAATCCTTTATGTAAATACTTCTATATTTTGGGATGTACACTATATCTGCTAGGATGGGCGATGTAGAGAAGGATTTACACCAGTTGGGGGTTTGCGCGTGGAGGCGGAAAGCCATGGATCATTCCGAATGGAACGATGTGGTGGAGCAGGCCATGGCTATAGATGGGTTGTAGTGCCACTGACGATGATGATTATATCTGCTTTGTGAATAATTCCCTATTTTTTGGATATTCTTTATATCTGCTATGTGGTTTTTAGAGTACTCATCAGCCCACTGTGATCAATTGGAAAAGTATCATCCTTGCTTTGCCTTATATTAAAGTTTCAGTAATGTCTCCACATTCCATCGCATCATTAAAATGTACATAAATTCGAACGCGAAAAGTCGACTGTTTGCTGATAAGATTACTCGAATTTTGAACAAAGATGGGTCACTCGGATGCGGACGGAAAACTATACCGGTTAAGTCCCATTGTAACAGGCTGGACAGACAAGGAACCCGAAACTGCTGAAACGGAGCAACACTTGTAAACTTCGTGTCCCTAACTTGATTTTGGAAGGACTAGGGAGGGCAGTTGAGTCTTACGCTGTCTTCATGCTCTATGGCATGGCCAAGCAGATGGCATCAGCTGCCAACGGGTTACCTGGGGCCTTATGGGGCAACTAATCGTCACATTGTGTGGGAAATTTTTGCTTGTACAAATAGTTTCTTTCCTTAGTCAGAACCAACCCCGCCAAATCAAACCCAGTGGCCAACGGAGCTCACAGTGCCGCCAGTAACCACACCCTTCTGTGTGGCAACCAGGGAGACGATGTCCGCGGGCGACAAGCTGGACAACAACTGTGACTTCGCCAGGGACGAGGAGGAACGCAACGGATTGGATAAACAATGGGGTGGTGGGTTGGGTTGGGTTGGACAGTTTGGGTAAGCACAGTGGGGTGGTGGTGGTTGGTTCAATTTAACAGTTACGTTAAGTGTTAGGGTGGTGGACTTTTTGAATCTAACAGTTTGGGTAAACGAGGGGTGGGGGTTGGTGGGTTGGTTGAATTTAACAGTTTCGTTAAGTGTTAGGGTGGTGGACTTTTTGAATCTAACAGTTTGGGTAAACAAGGGGTGGGGGTTGGTGGGTTGGTTGAATTTAACAGTTTCGTTAAGTGTTAGGGTGGTGGACTTTTTGAATCTAACAGTTTGGGTAAACGCGGGGTGGGGGGTTGGTGGGTTGGTTGAATTTAACGGTTTCGTTAAGTGTTAGGGTGGTGGACTTTTTGAATCTAACAGTTTGGGTAAACAAGGGGTGAGGGTTGGTGGGTTGGTTGAATTTAACAGTTTCGTTAAGTGTTAGGGTGGTGGACTTTTTGAATCTAACAGTTTGGGTAAACGCGGGGTGGGGGCTTGGTGGGTTGGTTGAATTTAACGGTTTGGGTAACTGAGGGCTTTTGTGGGTGGTCTTCAGTAATTATTAGTTTCCTTTTGGATCTTTCATTTTTCATTACAAACATTCTGGTAATGACACTTAAATACCAAAGATAATATTCGAAAGGTACAACTATTAATAAATACAAACACAAAGTTTAAAATCTGGTAAGTCTTGTAATAAAGTACATCTCGTATCTTAGGATATCTAGCAAAAATCGCTCCCGTCTGGGAAAGAAACTAGCTTATTATAGGGAGGACCCAACTTTAGGACCCATCAGACAAGAAATTTTAGCAATTGCATCCCCTGGTACCAATCTTTATTTAAAAAAAATAGAACGTAAACAACCTTTTCCCAATCAAAGATAATTGTGCGGTTGGTACATCGCTGCACATTTAATAGGTGACGTCAATATAAAAGCTAGAAACGAAGTAGGGGAGGTGAGGTAGGGTTTAATGTCATGGCTTATGGCGAACAAATACTTGGTCAACACACAGGCTATAACGCTTGGTTTTTAACTACACCTTGATTCAGAACTAAAACTTTTTCGTAAATGGACCTCGGTAAGTCACTAAAACTTGTTTCTCAACTAAATAGGGTTTTAATTGGTGATACGTTTGTTACCGTCCAGTTCGGACAAATACTTTCATTATTCAGATCATATCGTTTCCATTCTGTGGCTAAAATGACATTAAAACGTTTTCCATCTTAGACGAAATGGAATGAGTTTTATCGGAATAAGACACATCTATATATACATTTTTATTACAGTGATATTAATTTTTAACCCATTTTTTTTCTCTCCAAACCACAGATGATGACAAAGATGACTTGGTCGATGAAGATCTTGCATGGGAGCCAATTAAAGGCAACGGTGAACTGTTTTAGTCTTTAAAAAAGAAAAAAACAAAAAAAAAAAGTTGCCCCTGATAGCATGAAGTGGTTCACATTTAGATCGTTCATGGTTAAATCACGACGAACTCATAACAGTTACGCCAGATGGGATTAATGTTATGTCTCTGTTCACAGCTTGACCCTAGCTCCGCCCCTCCACGTTCTGACCTATCACAGTGAACATTTTTCTCCCCCCCCCTTTTTTTTTCGCCGCTGCTTATTTAAACTCTCACTCATTTTCCTTCTGCCACACTTATCTTGCTGCCCACGGATACTACTTACCAGCTAAGAGCTATTTCTTATTTTTATACCGTTTTTTCTGTTGTTTTGTTCGCTGACGAAGACTTTCTGCCGACACGTTCGCTGTTTTGTTGCGTGTATTTTTTCAGGTTTAACCCTACTCTGTTTTACACATTTTATTTTGTACTAACCTGATTGCAGTCTCTCACATTATTACCCCTTGGACGGATCTTCCGTTTTTGCGTTGTAGGTGAAGCTACCCCCAAACTTCCCTAAAAAACCAGATAAATACATAGACTAACAGTCACCAAAAAGAGGTTAAACAATGAACGCCAAAAAATTATAACATTCACGTGTATTCACTACTTGAATTGCAAGCTCTTGGTGTTGTCTCTAGTCCATTGCCTCTCTCTTTCTCTTGAAGGATGCGAACGTGGTTACTTCGGGAAGTATTGCAACCAGTTGTGCCGCTGTCAGGACGGGTGTCTGGACACGGTCAACTGTCAGGAGTGTGTGCGTGGCTACTTCGGCCCGGAATGTCAATACGGTGAGGGCTTTATATTAACTGTCAGGAGTGTATGCATGGCTGTTTCGGCCAGGAATGTCAATACGGTGAGGGCTTTATATTAACTGTCAGGAGTGTATGGATGGCTGTTTCGGCCAGGAATGTCAACACGGAAGGGTTTTACGTTGATTGTCAGAGATGACTGCATGGTCGGTCATCTCGTCCCCGAATGTCAATACAGTAAGGTTTTAGGTTAACTGTCAGAGATGCCTGCTTAGATATTTAGGCCAAGAATGTCAATACAGTAAGGTTTTAGGTTAGCTGTCTGAGATGCCTGCTTAGTTATTTCGGCCAAGAATGTCAATACAGTAAGGTTTTAGGCTAACTGTCAGAGATGCCTGCTTAGTTATTTCGACCCAGAAGGTCCATATGGAAGGGTAATAAGTTGATTGTCAGAGATAACTGCATGGTTATTTCGGCCAAACATTTCAATACGGTAGGGTTTCAAGTTAACTGTCAGCGATGACAGCATGGTTTTTTCGGGGTGGTATTTTTGTACGGTCTCGGGACAGCAATCGGGAAAGTCTGCATGTCAGTACGGTAAAGGTTAAAACATATTCAGACGTATGTAACTTGTTATCAGCTTGTACATGCTCATCAATTAGAAAAAAATTAAATAAAGGAGGTTCCTAGCCCAATACATCTTTTGACTTCCTCCTCCTATATCTTCTATATCTTAAAGGCCCACGATCAATTTATTGATCATTTTGGCTCCTATGCATGTAGATGGGATTTGCAATGTTTCTGTTACTGGTGTTGATGATGAAATCATGCACTAGGGGTTTGAAGGCTGGAGGCAATAGACACAAATGTGTCTAGTGTTGTCGCCTCAACCGTTCCTTTTGAAAGATTGTTCCAGTCCCTTATTGTCTTGCGCAGGAATGAGCCTGTCCTCTCTATAAACGACATCTAACTTAAAACCGTTACCCGACATGCGGCACTTGCTATTTGAAAAATATTATTACACTACTATAATTCAAACATATGTTTTTTTTTACGTTGCAGTATGTTTTATACTTTTCAGTTTATTTTCGATTTCAGGGAATGCGATAATAATAATAATTACCGATTATAAGAAATGCCACATTAATTGAGCTGCATTTCTTTTCTACGTCATGTGAACATTTTGACATCCTAATGAATGTTTGTAATGAGTCAATGTGTAATCTATTTTAAGCTGCGGCAAAGTTCATTTTTTAAAAGTAAGGAATTTTGACAGAATAGAATTGAATACGGGGTTATTTTTTATTTTCCAAAACAATTTTTTCATCCTATAAATAATCAGTACTCTTTTAAAAAAAAAAAAATAATTGGAAATTCCCCCATGAGTAGGTGTGTTACACGGAAGCCTGGATATAACAAAAGCATCAACAACAAAAACAAAAACGTGAAACAGCTCTGCCCCTTCTGTGTGCGACTACTTACTCCTGCGCGAAATCATTTGCTTAAAAAAATAAATCCTAGAACCTGCAAGTAACACCATTTTTGCTTCGAACTCAAGGGTATGCGTTATTTTCAGGTTTTATCGTGTTTCTACTTTTTCATCGACATTCTACAAAACAAATTTTTTTTTGTACAAGTCAAAGAATCGAAAATAATAATAATAATAATAGAAAAAAAAATTTAAACTTAGAATGCCAGCCGCATCATGAGTTATAGTTTAAGGTTAGATCTAGTCACCGGCATCTTTTGCTGTTGTTGTTTTGTTTTGACCGTTGTTTAGTGGACGTCGCCCACGTGTCTGTCGTCAACTTGAAAAACTTAAATGACATCGATGACCGCACGTGTGTCCAAGTGGACATGTCTACCTATCTGGTCACAGTGCGCTTCGCGTACCCGCGTGTGTTCACATGGGTGAGGCTTGTTGCCGACAACGTGGGTGCGTTACAAAATTTAATTGTTCTTAGTAAGTTTTAATATATGTTTTTTTTTGGTGCTTTGAAATAAGATGTTTATACATTTTAAGTTAAAGGAAAATATTCACAATCGTTTTTTAACCTGAAGGTCAAGGTGACATTTGTATTCATCACAAAAAAAGTTAAGAACAACTGACGCTTACAAAAGAGTTTAAATGAAATTTTAAGGCTATAAAAAAAAACCCCAGAAAAAGTAGAATTTCATCAATAACCGATCAACTTAGGATCCGAGAATCAAAAGGTTTAAATACGTACCGTGTAAGACCATGTGGGAAAGATCGTGTGGGAAAGATCGTGATGTTATCCCCAGCGGTAGGAAATACAGAGACGGAAAATCATAAGGGTTGAAGAGCCAAAGGGGATACAAGATCACATGTTACCAGACTGGCTCTGTTTTGATATCCATAGGCGAAATGAGTGAGAGAAATGTTTTGGAATACATGGGGAGGGGTTCTGAATCTAGAGAGTGAGAGTAATGGCAGGGGACTAATCAGCTGGGAAGAAAGATGAAAGAAGTGATTAGTGGGAAGACTTCGTGATTGGCTTTAGCTACTCTGAGAGACAATAACGGAAAGGATATAATGAATGGCTATTGTTCCACCGGGAGACATAAGGGACGTAAGATATGAATGGCTATAGCTCCACCATCCATCCCCGAAGTGCTACAGCCCATTTAGTTTTTTTTTCTCCTAATTATCCACTTCCTTCCATTCAGACCTAACTGATGCTTTTCGTTTCCATGGCTGGATTCCAAGCTGCGGTTGATCGCTCTCCGAATCATCCACCCATCTTAGTCCTGGTTTGCCTTTGGGTCGTTCTCCTCTGGGGTTTTGGTGATGCACCTTCTTCACTACTATGATTGTTTGGTATTCTTCCCAAGTGTCCGGCCGAGCGTAGCCTGCCCCTTTTTTATAGCTCCAACGGGAGACAATGAGGCGAATACATTATGAATGCCCTAAGCTCCACTGAGAGGCGATAAAGGAAATAATGTATCAATGCATTAAGCTCCTTTGGTAGACAATAAGGGACATAACTTATTGATGACTTAAGCTCCAATGAGAGACAATACGAGAAAGAGGACGAATATACCATATTTTGAACAAAAAAAAACGTGAGCTAAGGATTTATAATGAGAAAAAGCAAATAATGAAAACTTTGACATTTAACCCATTATGCTAAACACTTTGGTATACAGTTGAAATAATTTTTTTAATTTTTTTTTTAATTTTAAAAATTTCACTTGAAAACATCCTAATGTATATTTCTGTCGCTACCTGCTTCATTTATAAGCGGGCAAATTCATCAAAGTTTATCTCGTGACGGCCAATGGCTCGACCCTCGTGCCTTGCCCAGAGAGAGCCCAGATGAGCATCAACTCCGCCACGGTGGACATCTTCAGCACGACGAGTGTCTCGGTGGCTTCGGTCTACATGAGTTCTATCGCCAGCGGGGCGATTCGGCTGTGTTCCGTGTACGTCAGTGCAGGTCAGTCGGCCAGTCCAATGCCTCGTTTATGTGTTGGGTGAGTGTGTGGTTGGAGAACTGCATGGTGACCCCGTAAGGTTGTCCAGATAATGCAAGGAAATACCGAATTTGTTCACCTGAAAACGTCCTGACATATCTATTTATTCTATGAGTAAAATTTAGTAAAAAACCACTATTTATTAGAGAAAGCTTTTTTAAAATCAATTCACATATCCATATATTTTTGTTTTATCAAGAAATACGCGACAGTTTTAATCATGACATCTTTCCTTGGAATTATCGCAACTTGAAGATCTCAACTATGTAAATACTTCCTTCATAACGACAATGTAAGCTAAGGTCTATTAAAAAAAACAATGCTGTCTTAATTCCTAACCCTATAAACTATAAAGCAATCTCAGTCTCTGGCCAAATTTAGCAAACTCAGCCTCTAGCCAAATTTAACAATCTCTGTTCCCTAGCTTAAAAGGAATGGACTAACCTAATTAAAATCAGCTCCCCCTTATTTTGTCCTAACGTTTTGCAAAAACTTATGGGAGAAGACATAATGACATTTATTCTAACTTTTTTTACCGTTACATTTTAAATTCACTCTGACCCCTTCCCCTACCGTAATATTTAAAAAAAAACAACAAAAATAACAAAAATATAAATAAAAAGCTGCAATTTTCACTCTCAGGACGCCAAGTCGCCATCAAACAGAAAACAAAGCTGTCGAGCACGTTCAGACACCAGTCGACTGGTTTCATCGCCTGGTCCGATCTAGCAGTGGACGGGGAGCTTGTGGGGGAGACCCGCACTTTCTACGCCCAGCCTCAGAGCGAGGAGACCCGTTCTGGGAGCTCGCCTTCAGGCAGCCCGTTGTCCTGTACGAGATCGTCATCCACAGCGCAGGTCATTTCGAGTAGTTTTAGAAATGAAATGCTTTTGTGGTATGTGCTTTAAATTACAAATTCACTCCAACAAAATAATATTCCTCGTTGAGCAATATAGGAGTATTCTTTATTCGGACCTTAATGCGCAATATTCCGGGAACTCTTGTGGCATATTAAGAAATATATGTTGGCATATTCAGAAATATATGTTGGCATATTAAGAAATATATGTTGGCATATTCAGAAATATATGTTGGCATATTCAGAAATATATGTTGGCATATTAAGAAATATATGTTGGCATATTAAGCAATATATGTTGGCATATTCAGAAATATATGTTGGCATATTCAGAAATATATGTTGGCATATTCAGAAATATATGTTGGCATATTGAGAAATATATGTTGGCATATTGAGAAATATATGTTGGCATATTCAGAAATATATGTTGGCATATTCAGAAATATATGTTGGCATATTCAGATATATATGTTGGCATATTTAGAAATATATGTTGGCATATTCAGAAATATATGTTGGCATATTCAGATATATATGTTGGCATATTCAGAAATATATGTTGGCATATTCAGAAATATATGTTGGCATATTCAGAAATATATGTTGGCATATTCAGAAATATATGTTGGCATATTCAGAAATATATGTTGGCATATTCAGAAATATATGTTGGCATATTCAGAAATATATGTTGGCATATTCAGAAATATGTGTTTTATACGCAGACACTCGCATTTCACGAGCCCATTTTGTTTTTATTTTTAGAGTGATCCGTTGCCCCAATCCATAAAATAAAAATGACCCTAATTTATAAGTAAAGTGATCCATGACCCCAATTGATATGCAAAGTGATCCGTAATCCCAATTTAATAGCAAAGGGACCAGTGACGACAATTCATAAAAAAAGAACGACGACCAAAATTGATTAAAAAAGCAAAGTGACCCTTGACCCTGATTCATAAAACCAAAGTAACCCACAAGCGCGATACTTAAAAAAATAGGTTTTAATAGTTTTAAGGAGAATATAAAATTTAAATTAAGAAATGAGTAATCGGATGATTCTAATTATAACTTGTTAACAAACATTAACCTTACGCTGTTAAATTTTCCTTCATGCTTAAATCCCATATTTTCTCGTATTTTATATCGATATATAAATGTTTTTAATTTACAAATGGTACGTTGAAATTCTACTCACATATTGATACGCAAATGAAATTCAGAGTGATGTGATTTTACTTAGACTTAAAACATCGATTAAAATTAAACGTTGCTTTAAAATCACTTTTTTTAGTGTTCTGTATAATGTAGGCGATCCCACAGAAGACCCCGAAGTGTTCTTAGCAATGGGCTGGGGGGCCGGAGGATCTAGATTATTTATTTGTTTTTAAATTGACCCCCAAACGTACTTACTTTATTACTAATGCTGTTTACACCGTCTGGGGCACATCTACAGGACATGTACAGGAATTTTCCATTCATCTCGGGCCTGTGCTTACCTTTCGTAGTTGCGTCAAGGTGTATCCCCTACTTTGTGTGTCTGCCTCTAGCTCGCGTCTCCATGTAGTCTTAGGCCTTCCTCTCTTTCTCTTTCCCCGTGGATTCAATGTTAGTTATTGTTTGGTAATGTTATCAATAAAAAAGAGGGGGGGGGGAGATATGTGAAGGATTAAATGGTGAGACAAAAAACTTGTGTCAAAGCAACATTGTCATGGGCCAATAACTCGGTCCTCTAACGAAACTCTCCAGTGACAGAGAACATGACTGCAGTAACGTTTGCCGTAGAACTCTACAACGAAGTCGGCCACGTGGTGGAGCGTCACCTGAACAACAACGGATCCGTGCTTCGGGTGTATCACTTCTTCGTCAGGAGTACGGAGCTCATTAGCCGCCTGCGAGTTCATTACGAGCCGGACGTTGACAACATCACCAGCAGCTTAAAGCTTATCGAGGTTGAAGCACTGGGCGGTAAGTTCTGAGTAAGACGGTAGAGTTGCTGCTAGAAGTGGCGTAGCTAGGGTAACTAGCCCCCACGGTGTCCAAGAATTATGTCGACTCTTCTTCACGGAAAATATCTTCAACACTTTGCTTAAAATATCTTAACTCCATATAAAGAGAAAGTGCCGTCCCTGGGCAAAACTAAGACTTGACCCACCCTTCCCCTGACGGGCATCGCTAATGGCACGTTAAATATTGTAGTCATGAAATCAATAGTTGTATTGATGCGTATTAAAAAAAAAACTTTTGAAATTGAATTACCACTGAAGTAGAAAATCTTCTGAATTCTTAAATTTCAATTTCCATGTAAACAAGATGGTTGGTACAAACTTTTCAATTTCCATGTAAACAAGATGATTGGTACAAACATTTCAATTTCCATGTAAACAAGATCGTTGGTACAAAAATTTCAATTTCCATGTAAACAAGATCTTTGGTAAAAAATTTCAATTTCCATGTAAACAAAATCGTTGGTACAAAAATTTAAATTTGCATGTAAACAAAATCGTTGGTACAAAAATTTAAATTTTCATGTAAACAAAATCGTTGGTACAAAAATTTAAATTTGCATGTAGACAAAATCGTTGGTACAAAAATTTAAATTTGCATGTAAACAAAATCGTTGATACAAAAATTTCAATTTGCATGTAAACAAAATCGTTGGTAGAGAAATTAAAATTTTCCTCCTTGGAATGTTTCTTTAGTGGCAAAAAAATATATACAAAAGATTTCCTTGCGTCCTTGTAGGTTAAACAAAATATGTAGGTACCCCGGAAATTATTTCTGTAGTTTTCTATTTATATATAATTTTTATTTTTCCCAAAATGCTTTTCGCCATCTTACGGCGTGGACTGTTGGGACGTGTGCAGTCTGACCTGTGTGGATCAGAGGTGCAACTACTTCGGTCATTGCCTGGCGTGTCCACCTGGTGTGACCGGGTCATTTTGCCTGAACGGTGAGTCATTTTGACTCGTCCATAGAACCGATTTACCAAACTAAGAAACAGAGCTAAAAAAATGGCTGACATCGTCCTGTTTATGATGGTTCTAATTTTTTAATCACCCAGTGAAACAACGGGCACTGGTGAGTGGTCGGAGGAGGGTCACTTTTTGGGAGCTTTTCCCCTTCATTCTTATTAAGAAATAATCATCTGCTAAATGTGAAAATGTGCGTGTCATTCTTTGATATAGTCGGAGACGAGATGTACGATTGCTATTAAACAGCTACAACTAAAATGCTTGCTATTCAAAATGTGTTTCCTAAAACCAGAACCTTTGCCTGTATAATACCATAAGAAAATAATTGATGTCCACACATAAGCTCGCCTTACATACTATTATATGGATGTCAAGATACAAGCTTATGTTACATACTATTATATGGATGTCAACATACAAGCTCATGTTACATACAATCATATGGATGTCAACATACAAGCTCATGTTACATACAATTATATGGATGTCAACATACAAGCTCATCTTATATACTATTATATGGATGTCAACATACACGCTCATGTTACATACTATTATAAGGATGTCAACATACAAGCTCATGTTACATACAATCATATGGATGTCGTCATACAAGCTCATGTTACATACTATTATATGGATGTCAACATACAAGCTCATGTTATATACTATTATATGGATGTGAACATACAAGCTCAAGTTACATACTATTATATGGATGTTAACATACAAGCTCATGTTACATACAATCATATGGATGTCAACATACAAGCTTATGTTACATACACTCATATGGATGTCAACATACAAGGTCATGTTACATACTATTAGATGTATGTCAACATACAAGCTCATGTTATATACTATTATATGGATGTCAACATACAAGCTCATGTTACATACTATTATATGGATGTCAACATACAAGCTCATGTTACATATACTCATATGGATGTCAACATACAAGCTCATCTTATATACTATAATATGGATGTCAACATACACGCTCATGTTACATACTATTATATGGATGTCAACATACAAGCTCATGTTACATACAATCATATGGATGTCAACATACAAGCTCATGTTACGTACAATCATATGGATGTCGTCATAAAAGCTCATGTTACATACTATTATATGGATGTCAACATACAAGCTCATGTTACATACTATTATATGGATGTCAACATGCAAGCTCATGTTATATACTATTATATGGATGTGAACATACAAGCTCAAGTTACATACTTTTATATGGATGTTAACATACAAGCTCATGTTACATACAATCATATGGATGTCAACATACAAGCTTATGTTACATACACTCATATGGATGTCAACATACAAGGTCATGTTACATACTATTAGATGTATGTCAACATACAAGCTCATGTTATATACTATTATATGGATGTCAACATACAAGCTCATGTTACATACTATTATATGGATGTCAACATACAAGCTCATGTTACATATAATCATATGGATGTCAACATACAAGCTCATGTTACATACAATCATATGGATGTCAACACACAAGTTCATCTTATATACTTTTTTTTTTAAAATCGACACTGCACAGCCACTGGCTCGGATGAAGCAGACGACTACGGGGATGACGACCACAAAGTGCAACGGAACACAACCGACGGGACCCGGCCTCCCATGACCCACTGGTCCATGGAGCACGGCGTCTACTACTCAGTGGTCTTGACGACGATAATGTTTCTCTTATGCTGCAATGAGAGGCGTCCCCCAAGAGAGGCTACTGCACTTAACCCGCCTCCGGGATCAGTGGCTGGAGCAAGTCTAAAAAGTGAGATTTACGTCTCATGTTTATGCCAAATACCACTTGCAAACACACAAGAACACACACATCTACATGAGCACGCACAATCACACACATAAACCCACGCATACTCTCTAATACAAACTTTTTTATCAAAACGAATACAATAGGTTGCCCTTGAGTTATTTGTTTGATTATAAACTAATTTTTAAAGATATATGTTTATTAATGACAAATAATTGAGCCGGAAATTAAATTGTGTTCATATAAATATGAGCTTTAAAACTATATCCGGTGATAACTGGGTGTTAAGTTTAGTGTCCGGCTGGAGGCGACTATGCAACCCCGATTATAGAATTGAAGTTTCTAAAGCAAGTGGGTGGCAAAAGCAATAGTGTACTGTGTGTTATTATATAATCTAGTCAAGGGTGAATAAACAAAAAAAAAACAACAACAACAAATAATGACATGATTTGTGGCTATAAGGGATTGTTTTTGGAAAAAAAAAAAGATTTGTTATATTAGACAAATGTCACCAGTTGACTCTCACTTATCTTCCATCTTATGGTGCAAATTGGCAAATGACGCAAAACAACAAATGGTCCGAAATTGCAAAGTGTGGAAAACTACTAAAGCCACACAAGTAAAAGTATTCTAAAACTGCTAATGGTACAAAACTACAAATGGTACAAAACTACAAATGTTACAAAACTACAAATGGTACAAAACTACAAATGGTACAAAACTACAAATGGTACAAAACTACAAATGGTACAGAAATACAAATGGTACAAAACTACAAATGGTACAAAACTACAAATGGTGGAAACCTACAAATAGTGGTACACTACAGAATATCTAAAAACTAACAATGCTGTAAAACTGCAAGAGGCACACTACAAAAGGTCTAAACTGAAATGTGTGCAAATTTCAATTGCGCAAAACTACAAATGGTCCGGAAACTGCAGCTTGTTCAAAAACAAAACGGGCACAAAACCACAATTGCTCAAACACTTCAAATAATTCTCAATTTTAAATGGTGCTTCACTACAAATAGACCAAAATTTCAACAAAAAAAAAAACAAAAAAAACTATAAATGGTGTTGTACTGCATATGGTGCAAGATTTCAAACGGCACGGCTGAATCACCTCCACGAAAATTTATGCGACTTAGTTAACGACGGTACATCATTTAGAATAGTGTCTTTTCGAAGTGACCTCAATTTGTTGGAGATAAGCCCTTGCAAGAGCAACACAGTTAGTGGGAGATGTAGACAGGTTGTAGTCTACTGTGGCCTTTGTACACTGCGCATATTGTGTAAAACCAGCATCCTGAGTGGGAGTTGTAGACAAGTGGAAGTCTACTGTTATCTTGTGCCCTACACAATGTTTCGTCTGGGAATAAAATTACGCATATGAATCATACATGTCTGTACACACCTACACGTAATGATAAACAAGTCGATATATTTTCCATTAGCTCCAAATCAAATGAGGCAACTGAGAATTTTTAACTGCTGAGGACCCCTTGGGCTTTTATTCCGGAATTCAATAGAAATAGAGTTTTGAAATAAAAAGGTTCCAGAAGACAATGCCTTAAGAAATAATTCATGCATACAGCAAAGTAGGGTAAAACGTGTCAAATAGTGCCACATGTGTAGTAGAATTCGGGGGTAATTATGATTTATCTTGTCGACAGGTGAGACAACTGTAACAGGTACTCATATGAAGACATCGTCTACAGCTTCTGAAATAACGGTGAAATCAACAATGTATGAAATTTCTTCATCTGTTGATACTGATGTTAGTTGAATATTCGTCCCAGAGACACGACTTCATCTGTTGATACTGATGTTAGTTGAATATTCGCTTCATAGACACGCCATCATCCGTTGATACTGATGTTAGTTGAATATTCGCTTCATAGACATGCCATCATCTGTTGATACTGATGTTAGTTGAACATAAGCTTCATAGACATGCCATCATCTGTTGACACTGATGTTAGTTGAACATAAGCTTCATAGACATGCCATCATCTGTTGATACTGTAAGGAAACTTTGCCTACTCTCTGCTAACCTTCATCTATATCTGGCATTCACTAAGGAACAACTCAGGCGATAACATCTGATGATTATAGTCTTGTTCTTTATTGAGTTGACACTTCGCTTATACTTTCTCTCATCTCACACCTCTGACTGCCCTCTTCCTCTACCGTCGGAGCTCTCCCTCCCTGTCTGCTCTCTGTCCGGCCGCGCTAGCCCCTCCAACCTAACCGTCCCCTCTTATAGGTCCACCAGCCAACCGAGGCGTCTCTAGAGATTACTCCCCCTACCTTCTTAAGTCTTGATTTATCTGCTACGCGCCAAACACCTGGACTGAACTCTGCCGTGGGTTTTCCCCCTCACCCTGTCCACCTGGACTGAGACTGAACTCTCTACAATACCCCCATCTTACAAAACAATGTCGTCCCGACATTACACAACATCCCCGTTAAAATTCTTATGACTGGTTTCTAAATGGCTTCAAGTGACTTGGACCTTCAGCATTCATTTACAAACAGCTCACAGTAATACACGTGACGTCATTCGCTTTGGTTCTAATGCGTCTCCTGGTGTAAACAATCCTACGGTAGCCCTACCTTCGAATACGACAATTGAATTAAACGGACACCCCTAACGCCCTAACGCGGTCTCCTAAACAGTTGTGGTTAAGGTCAGAGTCAGTTTTGAGTCAGTCAGAGCGCCTAGTACATTCACAACAATCAAACAATTATGGGTGTACAACAACTAGATCAAGAATACTACATCATCTAGAAACTTAATTAATAGTACAGCATTAAGATATAAATTTAAAAACTATATTAAACAAAAAAAAATTTCAATTACAATGAAAATTGTCAAGTATCATATCAGAATCGAATAAAAATTCAGAGCAACAGCAATTATTGTGGTCGGTATACATCCAAAACTACTTAAAGCCTTCAATGTTATTGTTAATGTCATTAGGATTCACAAAACATTTTATACCTCAAAAAAAAAACATCAACTCGAAATAACAATCATCATGTCATAATTAGAGCATTATCTTTTTATAACCGATTCAACTCTGGAGTTCATATGTCTCTAGATAAAATAAAACAACATTAGTTAACTTTAAATCTTTTCACCAAAAAAATGCATGTCATTCCCTAAAATAAACTAGGTGTCCAAAATGTCTTCACTCTAAGCTTCTTGCAGAACGCGTGGAAGCTCCGGAGTAGCTCCCATCAAGTTGTCTCTTAGGCAATTTGTTTGTAACTTTAAAATCCAGTCGGGTGGATTATTGTCATAATAGGGTTTCAATCGGTCGTGATGAATTATTCTTGCCTTCGTCTTTCCCTCTCCTCGAATTTCAAATAACACATCACTAAATTTTCGACTGACAACGAATGGTCCGCGCCATTTATTTGGGTTCAATTTTGGGTTTCGACCCACCTGTTTGGTTAAGTCCAAATAGAGAACCACATCCCCCACGTTGAAGCTATGTTGTACTGCCCGAGTATCGTGGTCCCTTTTCTGCCGCTGAGCTGCTGTCTTAAGATGTTTCCTGGCAGTGGCATAAATGTCGTCCAACTTTTGTTCAAGTTTCAACACGTACTCGGGTACGGGTTGACCGAGATGTTTATCAGGTAATGGAGCCCCCATCGACAGGTGAATGGGCTGATAGAGCTCTCGCCCAAACATTAAATAATTGGGGCTGTAGCCAGTACTGGGATGTTGATGGTTTCTGTACGCACTGGTCAATAGTGGGAGATGGACGTCCCAGTTCTTGGTGCGCTGACAGATAGTACAGTTGGTGATAAACATTTGAACATCACTTTTCATTCTGTACCAACTATAGTACGTACGGACATTATCCAATACCTTATTTATGCCGAGATGACCAGCATAGACTGACAAGTGCATTTTCTTCAACACTGTCCTTACCAGGGACCTAGGCAACATAATTTTCAATATTTCATCCTTCCGACCCGGATGAAACCAACGTTTACATAAAACTCCATCCACAACAATAAGTAAATCAAGGTTCAACCAAAGATTCCTAACAGCCGGCGATTCTCCACTAATGTCCTCTCTTTTTGGTTTGGTCTTGTCCTTGATCCACTTAAAAACATGACTTAAGTCATTATCTTCCTGCTGAAATTTTCTCAAATCTTCCTTTGATATGTCTAACCCTTCGCAGAATGTATAGTCACTATTGTCTGCACGAAACACGGCAACCGACTCTCGGTCCGCATTCCGATCATTTCCTTTTGATGTCGACTCAGGGAAAGGTAATTGGATAGGTTGGCTTGGTACGAGGGGCGTGTCCGTGGGGCAGTTTTCCCACCCAGTCTCATCTGACGTTGACCCTCCGACCGAGGGGTTAGGTGGGTTCACGGGAGGCTGCGTTTTGCTGCGAGTAGTCACCATGTTGATTTTCACAACAGCTGCTGCTGGCAAGTGGTTACTAGTGGTGGATAATGGAATGATGTCTTCTTCCTGATAAAATTCTGACCATTGTCGGAATCTCCTGGTGCACAAATCACAACCCTTACATGGAAGATCCTGCAACATTTTGTCCTTGTTATAAAACAGACAACCTTCTGGTTCACTTCTTGATAAAAAATCGGCGTTGGTATGCTTATTGCCACTCCGGTGTTCGATGTCAAAATCAAATTGTGATAAAAGTTCTATCCATCTTGCTATTTGGTCTGTGGGGTTACGAAAGGATAACAACCACCTAAGGGAGCTATGATCTGTCCTCACCATGAACCTTCGACCCAGAAGAAAATGGCGAAATTGATTAGCAAAGGTGACGACTGCCAGGAGTTCACGTCGGGTTACACAATAACGTCGTTCAGCTCGATTTAAAGACTTGCTAGCGTGGTATATTGGTCTCTCCATCAGTTGCTGGTCTCGCTCCGACCACTGCATCTGTGACAGAGTACACCCTATAGCTGTGGCACTTGCGTCGCAGTCGATGATAAAACTACCACCGTCGTTTTGTGGCTGGGCCATAACTTCAGAGGAAATCAAACATTGCTTTAACTGAGAAAACGCAACTTCACACTCGTCATTCCACTCCAAAATCTTAGTGTTCTTTCCTTCTAACAACCGATTAAGGGGTGCAGCTATAGTCGAATGCCCCTTTATCCATCGTCTATAGTAAGACGCCATACCAAGAAAGCTCCTCAAAGAAGATACGTTTTGTGGCCTTGGAAAATTATTGATTGTTTCAACTTTCTCGGGGTCAGTCTTCACTCCTTCTCCTGACACTACGTAACCTAAGAATCGGACCTCTGATTTAAATAAAACACATTTTTCCGGTTTAAGTTTGAGTCCTGCCTGCCTCAATCTATTAATAGCCTCCTCGAATCGATCTAAGCACTGTTGGAAAGTCTCGCCAAATATACATATGTCATCAATGAACACCACTAAAGTTTTATAATTTAGGCCCTTAAAAACAGTTTCCATGCATCGTTGAAAGGTGGCTGGTGCCCCTGTCAAACCCATGGGTGTGACGTTGTACTCGTAGTGGCCATTCAACGTGGAAAATGCCGTTTTTGCTTTATCCTGTTCCTCAACTTCTATCTGATAATAAGCTGACTGCAAATCTAAGGAACAAAAATATTTTGCACCAGCCATCACCTCTATCAGTTCGTTACATCGAGGAAGTGGAAAACTATCCTTCTGTGTCACTTTATTTAGTTCCCGATAATCGCACACAACACGTACCTCATTGTTTTTCCTTCCTAACAAAGTGCAACGGGGCAGACCACGGTGACTTTGACTCTCTTATAATGCCGGCCTCCAGCTGAGAGGTGATGACGTCATCGACTTCGTCCTCAAACGCTCGTGGAGGTCTCCGTGGGGAAATTTTAATAGGTTTTGCATCCCCCGTCGGTATCTCATGTTTTATAATAGAGGTCCTTCCCACGTCCAGCGATGAGGTTGAAAATATTTTCCTATTCCGCTCCAACGAACACCACAATTTTTCTCTCTCTTCCTCATTGAGCTCACCGTTTTCTATTGTTCTTTCAAACAGATTTCTCACCAACGAATAAGACTGGTCCTGTTGAATCACTGAATTTACACATTTTGTTATTACTGGCACCTTGTGTCTATGTAGGTTGAGCCCCTTTTTAATTGAAAATGAAAAGTCATAGTGACATAGGAAATCGAATCCTAGATAACCATCGTCGGTTATGTCTGCGATATGCACCGTCCATGGGTAAACCTTCTCTCCAATAAGCAAGTCTAGGTCGCAGACTCCATGGAGTTTTATAGACGTGCCACTGGCTGACTGTAGATGTAATGGGACGAGGTGGCTATTCAACGTTGGTCTATGCTGCATCCTATTGAAAATTCTCTCGGACAAAATTGTCACGGCCGCCCCAGTGTCTAATAAAAACTGTGTTTCCACATCAGAAACGTTAATTGTCACATACACAGCGCTTATAGCTCGTTGTTGTTCTGGTTTCCTATGTTTCCTAGAGGCGGCCCGAACTAGTTTAAACGACGAGGGTTTCGTCCTTCTGGTCGTTTGTTTGGGCAATTACGTGCGATATGACCGATTCGATCACACCCAAAGCATCTGAGTTCCGCCCTCCGATTATCTCCCCTTTCACGTGACGGCTGGTTAACTGCCCTTCGCTGTGAGGCCATGAATTCCCTAAGGTCCTCTCTCAAGCCGCTAACCTCTCTGGCCAAGGAATCGGTAGCTACTGACGCTACTTGCTGGGTTGGTACACACACGTTGTCTCTCAGATTTAAGATTGCATCCAAGGCAGCTCTCGCCTTGTCCACGGTGGGAGGAACAGCCATAGTGCCTACTTGTGTCACCATAGACTGGTCAGGCAGCCCACGTAAGAACTGTTTAAGACCAATGGCATCTCTTGTGGCCTGGTCTGCCATTGGAAAGCTCTTCGCTACCAGTTTCTTGATGTCGGTAGCGTACTCAGCACTGGTTTCTGTTCTTAGGAACGTACGTTTTTCCAACAGATTCTGGAAGAAAGCTGGTGTCCTATGATCCTGGAACCGATTGGCGAGGGCCTCTTTAAGTTTCTCGTACGTCTCTCGCTCTTCTTCACTTAATTCACTGTAAGCGAATTCAGCCGCCGAATCCTTCAAACCAAACCCTAAATACAGGAGTTTCTCTTCCTCGCTCCACTTGAAGATTTTTGCAGCTGTTTCAAACTGCACGATAAAAGTGTGCCATGTAGAGGTTCCACTGTACGTTGGGATGTTGTTTAAATACTGAGAAGTCATTGTGCTTGCCTTAGATTTTCCACACCTTGCACCTCTCATCTCAGTCCGGCTCTCCAAGAATTTTGTCTCTTCAGAGTCGTTGCAAGGAAAACAATCCCACCGCTGCCACCATTGTAAGAAGAAGTCATTGTGCTTGCCTTAGATTTTCCACACCTTGCACCTCTCATCTCAGTCCGGCTCTCCAAGAATTTTGTCTCTTCAGAGTCGTTGCAAGGAAAACAATCCCACCGCTGCCACCATTGTAAGGAAACTTTGCCTACTCTCTGCTAACCTTCATCTATATCTGGCATTCACTAAGGAACAACTCAGGCGATAACATCTGATGATTATAGTCTTGTTCTTTATTGAGTTGACACTTCGCTTATACTTTCTCTCATCTCACACCTCTGACTGCCCTCTTCCTCTACCGTCGGAGCTCTCCCTCCCTGTCTGCTCTCTGTCCGGCCGCGCTAGCCCCTCCAACCTAACCGTCCCCTCTTATAGGTCCACCAGCCAACCGAGGCGTCTCTAGAGATTACTCCCCCTACCTTCTTAAGTCTTGATTTATCTGCTACGCGCCAAACACCTGGACTGAACTCTGCCGTGGGTTTTCCCCCTCACCCTGTCCACCTGGACTGAGACTGAACTCTCTACAATACTGATGTTAGTTGAACATAAGCTTCATAGACATGCCATCATCTGTTGATACTGATGTTAGTTGAACATAAGCTTCATAGACATGCCTTCATCTTTTGATACTGATGTTAGATAGACATTCGCTTCATAGATGGTTGGTCATCATTGTATGATACTGTTGTTAGCTGACCATTCATTTCATAGACGGTGGTCCCCAATAGATGGTACTGATGTTAATTGATCTGCGCAACCGCAACCAAACCGTCATTAGTGGATGATTTGAATGTGAGCAGATTGTTGACTTCCTAGACAGTGGTAACCAAGAGGATAATTCTGACGTGACCTGATCATACAATGTTTGCATACAGGAAACAAGACGATGAAAGGCTCACGGCTGGGAGGCAGCGGGTATTCAGTTAACGGGTGGAATACAGCTGGTATCAGACTAGCTTTTGGAATACAGGTACTATTTGGCGAACGGCTGGGGTACATATGATAAACGGCTGATGGTTGGGATGCATATGGTATTCGGTGAACAGCTGGGATAAAGCTACTATTCGGATAACGACTGGGATACAGAAGGTAATCGGTGAAGAGCAGGGATACAGCTACGAGTATAATTTCTTGCCGGCCAAAAAAACATCACACATGGGTTTAGATACTGAGATTGAGAATACAAATGCATAAGTTTCCCTAAATTATTGTCTAAAACTGTTTTATGGAATAAAAAATAGTGCCGCAGATGACTGGAAAAAGTAGTCAACCGTTCAGCCCAGAGTCTACAACCCTTTCAACAATGAACCAGTTCCCAAATATTGATTCATGTAACTATAGCAATAATCAAGGCATGTTTTTCATACAGTTTCCATTCATTTAATGACACTTGAATAATATGCCGCTGACACCTTAAAGACACGTTAAAGACACATCGGTGACATTTGTTATAGATAGCTTTGAAATCTGTCTCGTGGTACACTGTTATGACAGTAAAAATGCTTCAAATAATAAATAACTTACTGAGCATAGCGTCTCCTATTCCTGTTAATGTGGCAATAAAAATAGTGTGGAGAGTCGGACCACGACGGCGCCTGACCAGGGATTACGGCCGTGACACGACCAAAGGATCAAGCGCTGGGGCGCCTGGCCGTCTGACCACCCAGACACGACCGAAGGATCAAGCGCTGGGGGCGGTACCGGCCATCCATCTGACCAGGGCATTTACCTGGGACGTCTGTAACTTGGCGCTAATTGAGAAAAAGGGGCGGTGTATAATCTGGACTGGGAGAGGAACTATGGGACAGGGAGGTATAAATAGGGATCTCTGGACGGGATGAAGGGAGGAAGGCGGACGGACAGATAAGCAGATAGCAGGAGGAGGGAGCGCGAGTGAAAGTGTAAGCAAAGTGACAGCCCAATAAAGAACACGAGTTTAATCATCAAATGTATCATCGGAGTTGTTTTCTTATTGAGTACCAGATCTAGATGAAGTTTAGCAAGAGAGTAAGCAAGGTTTCCTTACAATATTTATTGAGAAACCATTCAGGGTTTTTTTAAAATAAATTCTTTTTGGATGTCAAATTTTGAATGTTGACTCTTTGGCCTTGTGATTTTACGTTGTCTTTTCTTTCCGTTTTTAAATTGCTGTTGACAGTTTTTAAAATAGTGTGTTTCTCTTCTTCGAAACTCAAAAAAAACCCAGTAAAATGGAAATTTGTAGGTCAAGAGGGGCACTTTGTCAAATTGTATCTTATTATATTTAGAACAGTTAATTTAAGTAAAATAATATATGATTTTTAAAAGTCTTGAGCCAAATATCGAAATATTCCTGGAAATAAAACAGATTCCAACTGTGATTACGAGGACTACAATTTTGCACTGGACATCGTGGCTCGCATCTTTGGTGCCATAATGTGTACACAGAACTGGTGGCTCGCATATTTGGTGCCATAATGTGTACACAGAACTGCGTCATTCTTTAACGCCATGATTTTGAAAATATGTCAAACTAAAAATTCAGAGTCAGCACGATACTTCAATTAGCATTTGATAATTATTGATAAGAAATGTTCTTATTAAAATCAAAGAAATTTCGTTGAGGGTTTCAGTTTTGAATCTATTAAAAGGTTTTAGGGCTTCTAATTTTTCTCTAACTATTTTTTTTAACGATGCTTTTAGCACAACACGTGATGTCGGTAGGATTGTTAGTAATGTGACATTTTGTCTTACTGCTACAATATTTCAGAACATGTAACCTTAAAGAACCGACACTTTTCAACACGGTCCCTAGTGGAAATTCCCGGTTTGGATGGATACAGAAAGAAGTCATGCGAAGTGCGCTATGTTAAAGCTCTAAAAATATAAATTAAAGGACTGCATTCAAGCCTAGTAACTAAAGAAGGCTTTATGCCGAAACGCCATGTCTTTTTGTCCTGTTCTCTAATTCAAGCTTCCACATACCTCTCTTTTGCTAGTTCATTCATTTAAAGCTCTAGCAACTAATTTATGCATCAATTTGCCTCAATCCTTTTGTTGGGATATTAAAAATGATAAAATAATCTTTTAAGAAACAATTAAAGACATTTTCTTTAAATAGATTTTAGGACTTAAGAGCGCTGGGAGCATGATGAAATAGCATGGACACAAGCGCTATACAAGTAATCGATTATCACCATAGCTTTCAACGAAAACTTTAGTGTGTAGTGAATTCCATTTGGAGGCTTTTATCGCGTATCTATTTTATTTTAAATGAAAACAATGTAAACTATTAGTAAGCGGCCATATTGCTAAAAATTTCCCCGATGTTACGCCAAAACTGAATGTCGTATGTCAATATTATTCAATAATTTTTTGCAACTCTTTGAATGCTTGATTTATTAGCTTTAATAGTAACAGTTAAAGACGTTTTATAATAAAGACCCACCTACGTTACAAAAAAATGTATACATTTTTTGTAAATTCTTATTCAAGATACACTTTAATGATTATATCGTTTTTAAAAACTCTCATTACAGCTGGCGGACATTGTTTTCTATGAGTCTTTCCAACGGTTTGAGAACACCAACTATAGTGTTGTCTTGCCTTATATAGCAGCTTACATTTTGACAAAGATGAAGACAGCTTTTGAATGGAACACGTTATACAGTTGAATGACACAAGTAAGACAGTTGAATGACAAAAGTAAGACAGTTGAATGACACAAGTGAGACAGTTTAATGGCATAAGTAAGACAGTTGAATGATACAAATAACACAGTTGAATGACACAAGTGAGACAGTTGAATGACACAATTAAGACAGTTGAATGAAACAAGTGAGACAGTTAAATGACACAAAATAGTTGAATGACACAAGTGAGACAATTTAATGAAACAAGTAAGAGAATTGAATAACACAAGTAAGACAGTTGAATGACATAAGTAAAACAGTTGAATGACACAGGTAAGACAGTTGAATGACACAAGTGGGACAGTTGACTGCAATAAGTAAGACAGTTGAATGACATAAGTAAGAGAATTGAATGACATACGTGAGGCAGTTGAATGACACAAGTAAGACAGTTGAATGACACAAGTGAGACAGTTGAATGACACAAGTAAGAAAGTTGAATGATACAAGTGAGACAGATAATGACACAAAACATTTGAATGACACAAGTGCGACAGTTGAATGACACAAGTAAGACAGTTGAATGACACGAGTAAGACAGTTGAATGATAAAAGTAAGACAGTTGAATGACATAAGTAAGACAGTTGAATGACACAAGTGGGACAGTTGACTGCCATAAGTAAGACAGTTGAATGACACAAGTATGACAGTTAAATGACGCAAGTAAGACAGTTGAATGGCACAAATAAGACACATGAATGACACAAGTAAGACAGGTGAATGACACATGTGAGGTAGTTGAATGACAAACGTGAGGCAGTTGAATTACACAAGTGAGACAGTTGAATGACACAAGTAAGACAGTTAAATGACACAAGAAAGACAGTTGAATGACACAAGTGAGACAGTTGAATGACACAAGTGAGACAGTTGAATGACATAAGTAAGACAGTTGAATGATACAAGTAAGACAGTTGAATGATACAAGTAAGACAGTTGAAAGACACAAGTAAGACCGTTGAATGGTACAATTAAGGCATTTAAATGACACAAGTGACGTAAAGAAAAGACGAGGGTTAGATGACATTATAAAGACATTAAAAATGGCAACAGTAATACATTATTAAAATATCACAAGTAAAGCTGTTACTTTTAAAATTTATATAATTCAAAACTGTTGTTTAAAGTGAAGTGTGTGGGGTGAGAAATCAAATAATGAAAGAGATATTAAAAAAAAAAAATGATTACCCGAACAACTAGAGTCTATATAACCCCGAAAACGAAACTAGACTCGAGTACTAATGCCCTAACTATGAATTGAACCCTAGCAAAGCTATTGCTCAAACTATAGATTTGACACAACATATCTAATGCCCCAATAATGAAATTTAACCAAGTGATAATTTCCCCAACTATAGATTTGACCATCAATTCTGATTTCTAAGTGATTGAAATTTTACCCAGCAACCTCTACAGGAATTGTTTAATATTTATCAATAAGTTTATTACATTTCAACGCCCAATGTATTAAAACACTAATATTAACGTTTATGACATTTTAACACGAAGACATTTTATTTAACCGGAGTTCTTAACTTCAAAGTATTATTCAGGTAAATTAAGGGATAGAATACCTTCTGATTATTTAGTTCAAAGTCCAGCCACTATTTGTGACCGGAGACAAGGATACGAATTGAATGCGGCAGGAATATAAATAAAATATACCGTAGGTCAAGTACTGGTCTTCTGGTAACAAGGGCTTTGTTCATTACTGTAGTCATACTTGGAACCGCACTTATTGTTTTCCGTACTTTTGACAGGGGTGTTGCCAGTATTGTAGCTATTTGTTTAAAACCATCTTTTTGTGACATACTTTAAAAAAAATAAATTAATTGAATAATTGTGTGCATTACATTCTATTTCTGTACAGTAAATGATCTTTCCAGATACTATATGATAATTCTGCACAGAAAATGATATTTACAGAAATATCATAATATTTTTGTAAAGCAAATGATATTTCCAGATATTATATAATATTTCTTTACAGCAAACACTATTTAAATATATTTTATGATAATTCTTTAGAGTAAATGATATTTCCAGAAATTATCTGATATTTCTTGACACTATATTATCTTGCCGTAATTTACATAACATTTCCGAGCCTGAAAAGATAATTCCCCGCATTTCAGAGATTAACATAGTTATATTTGCGAACGTTGAAATGCTAAGAGATTACATGATATATGCACTATACTTGAATGGTGTTTCCACACAACTGTCATGATATTTCCACACAACGTTCTTGATATATTCACTCAACTGTCATGATATTTTCACTCAAATGTGTAGAAATTTCCCACACAACTGTCAAGGTATTTCCACACATCTGTCTTGATATTTCTACACAATTGATTTGATATTGCCAGATACAACATAATGTTACAATTAAAAAAAAAAAATTATCAAGTGTTTATTTGCCAGAGGAGACAATGATACCTTCCCCAAACATGGAATGAGTCCTTCCATCCAACTGCCAGTCACTATCAACTTTTGCGTGACCTTCGCTTTTGACCTGACAGACCGCAGATCGTCTGCCAGCTAGCTACCATGATGTACTGGACACAAGGTGGGGAAACAGTTAAAGGAAATGTGTTACTGAGATGAGACTCTCCCTTTCCCCTCGTCTCGTTTTCCCACCCTCACCATTTTATATATTTTATGTCTGCTATCCTAGCCTCTCTATTTGACTGAAACTTCCATTAATCTAATACATTTAAATGCTGCCATCTTCGCCTCTCTCATTGACTGACACTTCCAAGAGTCTGTTACGTTTAACGTCTGCCATCTTCGTCTCTTTATTTGACTGATACTTTTATTATTCTATTATGTTTACATCTGCCATCTTCGTCTCTTTAATTGACTGACACTTTTATTATTCTATTATGTTTACATCTGCCATCTTCGTCTCTTTATTTGACTGACACTTTTATTATTCTATTATGTTTACATCTGCCATATTCGTCTCTTTATTTGACTGACACTTTTATTATTCTATTATGTTTACGTCTGACATATTCGTCTCTTTATTTGACTGACACTTTTATTATTATATTACGTTTAAATCTGCCATCTTCGTCTCTTTATTTGACTGACACTTTTATTATTCTATTATGTTTACATCTGCCATCTTCGTCTCTTTATTTGACTGACACTTTTATTATTCTATTATGTTTATGTCTGCCATCTTCGTCTCTTTATTTGACTGACACTTTTATTATTCTATTATGTTTACATCTGCCATATTCGTCTCTTTATTTGACTGACACTTTTATTATTATATTACGTTTACATCTGCCATCTCCGTCTCTTTATTTGACTGACACTTTTATTATTCTATTATGTTTACATCTGCCATATTCGTCTCTTTATTTGACTGACACTTTTATTATTATATTACGTTTACATCTGTCATCTTCGTCTCTTTATTTGACTGACACTTTTATTATTCTATTATGTTTACATCTGCCATCTTCGTCTCTTTATTTGACTGACACTTTTATTATTCTATTATGTTTACATCTGCCATATTCGTCTCTTTATTTGACTGACACTTTTATTATTATATTACGTTTACATCTGCCATCTTCGTCTCTTTATTTGACTGACACTTTTATTATTCTATTATGTTTACATCTGCCATCGTCGTCTCTTTATTTGACTGCCACTTTTATTATTCTATTATGTTTGCGTCTGCCATCTTCGTCTCTTTATTTGACTGCCACTTTTATTATTCTATTATGTTTACGTCTGCCATCTTCGTCTCTTTATTTGACTGACACTTTTATTATTCTATTATGTTTACATCTGCCATCTTCGTCTCTCAATTTGACTGACACTTGTCATCAATAGATGCTAGTTGGGCTACAAAACTTTATCATGTAATTTGTGCTCCACCGCTTTGACCGGAGCTGGACCATTGTCTTATATTCATATTATCTTATTTCCTCTTATAACTTATGTCTTATATCGTTTCATCCAAAAAAATACTAAATTTATAATCTTTAAGTTTTATGATTTTTCAGTTTATAATCTTTAAATGAATGATGTTTAAATTTTCAACTTTTAATGGATAATATTAAAATGTATAATGTTTAAGTATTTGACCTTTAAGTTTAAAATCTTTAAGTTTATGATCCTTCAATGGAAACAACACTGATTTTCTCCCCCTCCCCCTATATTCTCACCAAAACCCACGCCCAATAGGCAGGTGCAAGCTATGCCAGACCTGGTTCCTTGTCGAGATCTTTAACCACAGGAACAAGTGTTTCAAGCCCTTTATGAAAACGGCCTGTCTACACCAACAGCAGCGAGACTAAAGTAGCTGATACAGAGAGTACGCTTTGTCATTTGCCAAACTCACTATTATGGTATCACCGGGTCATCAACGCTCCCAACGTATTTGAGTTGAACCCCATCAGTGGTGAGATGTTATGTGAAACACAAGATTAAATGACGTGTTTTGGAAAATTTATTTTTTCGTGCCGCGAGTGATTATGCTACCTTATCTATTCAGTCTATTCCGATAATAACTGAATGTTTTTGTTTCGCTCTATGAGGAAGAAGAATTTTTAATTTTTTTTTTTCTATCTAATAAAATCATTGGAATTCCCATTACCCTCTTACGGTACAGAATGCTATGACGTATGCAGCCTAACTTGGGTTGACCAGGTGTGTGCCTCCATGGTTTCTGTCCGACATGTACGACGCGTGTCAGTGGTCTCAGCTGCATGAATAATAAGTTTAAGAGTGGAAATTTGATGTTGGACAGTTATTACGGAACACACAACTAACGGTGGACGATTTGTGAAGGAGATAGAACTAGTGTTGGACAAATAGCGCAGGTTAAAAACTAGTGCTGGTTAGAAAATTTGTGTTGGACAGTTTGAGTTGGTCTGAACATAAAATGATGTTAGAAAATTGGTGAATTGATGGCAGAAAACTGACGTTCAACAGTTTTGGAAAGTCTGTTGTTTGACAGTTAAATCAGGTCTGTTTTTTGTCAATTAGTTCAGGTCTGTTGTGTGACAGTTAAATCAGGTCTGTTGTTTGACAGTTAGTTCATGTCTGTTGTTTGACAGTTAGTTCAGGTCTGTTGTTTGTCAGTTAAATCAGGTCTGTTGTTTGACAGTTAAATAAGGTCTGTTGTTTGACAGTTAGTTCAGGTCTGTTGTTTGACAGTTAGTTCAGGTCTGTTGTTTGTCAGTTAAACGGTGTCTGTTGTTTGACAGTTAGTTCAGGTCTGTTGTATGACAGTTAAATCAGGTCTATTGTTTGACAGTTAGTTCAGGTCTGTTGTTTGACAGTTAAATAAGGTCTGTTGTTTGACAGTTAGTTCAGGTCTGTTGTTTGACAGTTAGTTTAGGTCTGTTGTATGACAGTTAAATCAGGTCTATTGTTTGACAGTTAGTTCAGGTCTGTTATTTGTCAGTTAAACGGTGTCTGTTGTTTGACAGTTAGTTCAGGTCTGTTGTATGACAGTTAGTTCAGGTCTGTTGTTTGACAGTTAGTTCAGGGCTGTTGTTTGACAGTTAGTTCAGGTCTGTTGTTTGACAGTGAGTTCATGTCTGTTGTTTGACAGTTAGTTCAGGTCTGTTGTTTGCCACTCAGTTCACGTCTGTTGTTTGTCAGTTAGTTCAGGTCTGTTGTTTGTCAGCTAGTGCAGGTCTGTTGTTTGCCAGTCAGTTCATGTCTGTTGTTTGTCAGTTAGTTCAGGTCTGTTGTTTGTCAGTTAGTTCAGGACTGTTGTTTGCCAGTCAGTTCATGTCTGTTGTTTGTCAGTTAGTTCAGGTCTGTAGTTTTGTCAGTTAGTTCAGGTCTGTTGTTTTGTCAGTTAGTTCAGGTCTGTTGTTTTGTCTGTTAGTTCAGGTCTGTTGTTTGTCAGTTAGTTCAGGTGATTTTTTTTGTCAGTTAGTTCAGGTCTGTTGTTTTGTCAGTTATTTCAGGTCTGTTGTTTTGACAGTTAGTTGAGGTCTGTTGTTTGTTATTTTGTTCAGGTCTATTGTTTTGTCAGTTAGTTGAGGTCTGTTGTTTTGTCAGTTAGTTGAGGTATGTTGTTTTGTCAGTTAGTTGAGGTTTGTTCTTTGCCAGTTAGTTGAGGTCTGTTGTTTTGTCAGTTAGTTCATGTCTGTTATTTTGTCAGTTAGTTCAGGTCTGTTGTTTGTCATTTAGTTGAGGTCTATTGTTTTGTCAGTTAGTTCAGGTGATTTTTTTGTCAGTTAGTTGAGGTTTGTTGTTTGTCAGTTAGTTGAGGTCTGTTGTTTGTCAGTTAGTTCAGGTCTGTTGTTTGTCATTAAGTTGAGGTCTATTGTTTTGTCAGTTAGTTCAGGTGATTTTTTTTTGTCAGTTAGTTGAGGTTTGTTGTTTGTCAGTTAGTTGAGGTCTGTTGTTTGTCAGTTAGTTCAAGTCTATTGTTTTGTCAGTTAGTTCAGGTTTGTTGTTTTGTCAGTTAGTTCAGGTCTGTTGTTTGTCAGTTAGTTGAGGTCTGTTTTTTTTTCAGTCAGTTCATCTCTGTTGTTTGTCAGTTAGTTCAGATCTGTTGTTTTGTCAGTTAGTTCATGTCTGTTGTTTAGTCAGTTAGTTCATGTCTGTTGTTTGTGACTTAGTTCAGGTCTGTAGTTTTGTCAGTTAGTTCATGTCTGTTGTTTTGTCAGTTATTTCAGGTCTGTTGTTTGTTAGTTGGTTGAGGTCTGTTGTTTGTCAGTCAGTTCATATCTGTTGTTTGTCAGTTACTTTAGGGATGTTGTTTGTCAGTTAGTTGAGGTCTGTTGTTTGTCAGTCAGTTTATGTCTGTTGTTTGTCATTTAGTTCAGGTCTTTTGTTTTGTCAGTTAGTTCATGTCTGTTGTTTTATCAGTTAGTTCATGTCTGTTGTTTTATCAGTTAGTTGAGGTCTGTTGTTTGTCAGTCAGTTCATGTCTGTTGTTTGTCCGTTGGTTCAGTTTTTTTGTTTGTCAGTTAGTTCAGGTCTGTTGTTTGTCAGTTAGTTCAGGTCTCTTCTTTTCAATTAGTTCAGGTGTGATTGTAGACTGCAAATTTTGTTAGTTCTATGATATAATTATAAAAAAGTTTAATCTACATTACACTGAAATTGTTCCGTATTGTAACACATGATTTCTTTGAGACACTCGTTTTCTCATAAACGAAACAAGCCCATATGTATTGACAAATTGCTGGTTCGGCCTCTATATAAAACTTCCGATTCCTCCTTCCAACACAAACATTAAACATAAAAACTGTTTGCAATACAAAATTTAAAAACAGAAACCTTTTTTCGGTAAAACGATATGTTGTTCAACCCCTAGGTCTGTCATCCCCTAGGTCGGGTACCCTTTTGATCGGTAACCCACTATGTCGGTCATCCCCTAAATCGGTCATCGCCTAGGTCTGTCATCCCCTAGGTCTATCATCTCCTAGGTCAGTAATCCCCTAGGTCGGGTACCCTCTTGATCGGTCACCCACTTTTTTGGCCATCCCCTAGGTCGGTCATCCCCTAGGTCTGTCATCCCATAGGTCTGTCATCCCCTATGCTCGTCATCCCCTAGGTCTGTCATCCCCTAGGTCTGTCATCACCTAGGTCTGTCATCCCCTAGGTCGTGTACCCTCTTGATCTGTCATCCCCTAGATCTGTCATCCCCTAGGTCGTTCACCCCTTAGGTCTCTTTTCCCCTAGGTCTGTCATCCCCTAGGTCGGGTACACTTTTGATCGGTCAACCACTAGGTTGGTCATCCCCTAGGTCGGTCATCCCCTAGGTCGGGTACACTCTTGATCGGTCAACCACTAGGTTGGTCATCCCTTATGTCGGTCATCCCCTAGGTCTGTCATCCCCTAGGTCTGTCATCCCTAGGTCTTTTATCCCATAGGTCTGTCATTCCCTAGGTCGGGTACCCTATGATCGGTCACCCACTATGTCGGTCATCACCTAGGTCGGTCATCGCCTAGGTCTGTCATCCCCTAGGTCGGTCATCCCCTAGGTCTGTCATCAACAAGGTCTGTCATCCCCTAGGTCGGGTACCATCTTGATCTGTGAGCCACTAGGTCGGTCATCCCCTTAGGTCGGTCATCACCTAGGTTGTCATCCCCTAGGTCGGGTA
The DNA here is from genome assembly GCA_964033795.1 of Lymnaea stagnalis. Taxonomy (NCBI): domain Eukaryota; kingdom Metazoa; phylum Mollusca; class Gastropoda; family Lymnaeidae; genus Lymnaea; species Lymnaea stagnalis. The sequence continues at coordinate 521,783 of CAXITT010000350.1, forward strand.
CCCTCTTGATCGTTCACCCACTAGGTCGGTCACCCACTAAGTCGGTCATCCCCTAGGTCGGGTACACTCTTGATCGGTCAACCACTAGGTCGGTCATCCCCTAGGTCGGTCATCCCCTAGGTCTATCATCCTCTAGGACTGTCATCCCTAGGTCTGTCATCCCATTGGTCTGTCATCCCCTAGGTCTATCATCCCCTAGGTCGGGTACCCTCTTGATCGGTCATCCCCTTGGCCTGTCACCCCCAAGGTCTGTCATCCCCTAGGTCGGTTACCCTCTTGATCTGTGAGCCACTAGGTCGGTCATCCCCCTAGGTCGGTCATCCCTTAGGTCTGTCATCCCCTAGGTCGGGTACCCTCTTGAACGGTCACCCACTAGGTTGGTCATCCCCTAGTTCGGTCAACCTCTAGATCTGTCAATCCCTATTCAAGGCACATCAGTATTTATTCATGCCTCTGGACTGTGTGATACATGTGCACCCTTCTCATGCAACGCAATAAACTTTACTCTATCAAAAGTGTAAAATGTTAATTTTCGTTCATTACAGGAATATGGTTGCATTAAACAGTGAATTTATGTTTTGATTGATATTTGAAGGAAAAGAATCAATTTAAAATTTAAAAAACCTTCTAAAATCAAAAGTATTATCAGCGCATATTGAAATTTTGATTACGTGTCATCAACTCTTCGAAAAATTACTTATAATGTATTACATTCTCCCCCCCCCCCCCTTAACAAATTCATCCCATCAATTAATTCAAACAATCAATTAAGTAATGCCATCAATTATATTCTAAAATCAAAAGTATTATCAGCGCATATTGAAATTTTGATTACGTGTCATCAACTCTTCGAAAAATTACTTATAATGTATTACATTCTCCCCCCCCCCCCTTAACAAATTCATGCCATCAATTAATTCAAACAATCAATTAAGTCATGCCATCAATTATGCCATGCCATCAATTATGCCATGCCATCAATTAAGTCATGTCATTAATTAAGGCATGCAATCAATTAAATCATGCCATGAAATAAGTCATGCCATGAATTAAATCATGTAATCAATTAAGTCATGTCATTATTTAGATCATGCCATCATTAATGTCATGCCATCAATCATGTCATGCCATCAATTAACTCAAGCCATCAATCAAGTCATGCCATTAATTAAGTCATGCCATTAATAAAGTCATGCCATTAATTAAGTCATGCCATCAATTGAGTCATGCCATCAATTAAGTTATGCCATCAATGAATTCATGCCTTCAATTAGGTCATTCCATGAATTAAATCATGCCATCAATTAGGTCATGAAATTAATTAAGTCATGTCATTAATTAATTCATGCCATCAATAAAGTCATAATATCAATGAAGTCTTAATAATAATAATAATAATAATAAGACGTCTTATATAGCACGGTACCCCAGCCTAGGGCTGGGCTCACCGCGCTGTACATAAAAATTGTATCAAAAGAGACATAATTATGACATTAAAATAAAATACATTTATGAAAAAAAAAGAACAGCAATGTATATTCACCCACCCCACCACATAACTTTTACAAGACAAACCATGGACGGCAGCCATCAAGATCGTTTATCGGTCAGAGGAGGGGAATCAGTCAGGGTAGTATAATTTAAAAAGATATGTTTTTAGTGCAGTTTTGAAGGCCTGGGCGGTTGGTATATTGCGTATGTTTAGTGGCAAAGAATTCCATTGTTTGGGGGCGCAGAAAAAGAAAGATCGTTCACCATATGTTTTAGTGTGTGTCTTGGGAACGAACAGAATACGCGTGTCTGCAGAGGAGCGAAGCTGTCGAATGGGTGAATAGACAGAAAGAAGTTCGGTTAGATATGAAGGGCAGGAATCCAAGAAAAAGTTGTGACAGAGAACAGACAACTTGTAGTCGATGCGTGCCTGTATAGGTAGCCAATGAAGGGAATGGAGTAGTGGAGTGACGTGATCAATTAAGGCACGGATGGCTCTAAAAATATTGAACTTACTTATAATTATTTTAAGTATCACACCCTTCTTTGACTTTTATTGTTTGATAGTAAAATAAACCACGCTTTATGTTTGATGAAAGAAAGTTATTTTTTTATATTTTAATGAAAATCTTTATTTTTAATACTACATTTATTATGTAAATAAATACAAACACATGGCTAAGTTATACGCAAAAATATATAGGTATATGTTTTACACATCTATTTAACACATAATTTAAATATAATTGGCAGAAAAAACAACAACCTGGAAACAAAGTCAATCCACACTTAGAAGAACCAATGAAAGTGTTAACATATTTTAGAGCCTGTTTACTAAAAGGATTGCACAAATGTCGATCCCAAATGTTTATTTCAAACCTCAATTTCATATATGAAAACGAAAAAAAAATTTCTACTCCACAAGTTAAAGGAATGCTAAATGTTTTAACACCGATATTCTGGCTGATGTCGTACAACAATGGATGACTCTTTATAACACTGATAACAATTGTATCATACTCATGCAAAGTGGCTTCGGATCATTGTAATAAAACTCTGTTATACTTGCTGATAGTTGTTATAACAGAGACATACTGGCTGAGGTCATACACATTAGGATAGTATTTATATAAACGTTTCAATAAAGTAACAAAAAAAAAACGTCTTTGATCATAACGACTCGTGTAAAACTATAAACGGAAATGTGTGTGAAAGCCATTTCTTTGAACGCTGTTGTTGCTGTGTTGAATGGAAGTTAGTTTAAAAAGATGACAACTTCTTCTTTTAAATTTCTGTTAAAATATTTTTGTTTGTAAACGAATAGAAACGACGAGTAAATTGAAAACTGTTTATTAAATATTGATGTTTGTAGTTTTCTTTTTCATTATTTCCCTTTCGAACAGAAATTTTGTTTCGTACATGTTTGTTTAAACAATTCAGTTTCTTTCTAATTTTGGACGCGGCTCAGCTTCATTTGAAGTGAATTACTTGAGGACTAAAGATGTGTTATTTGAAAGCCATTATTGACATTATTGTTTTATTATGTTAAACATATTTTTTTGTACCCTGTAGAAATTAGAAAATTTTTTTAAATTATAATTTTTTTATTTTTTTTTTTTTGTCAAAAACAAAAAAAAGTGAGTCCCTTTATAACATATTTTCAAAAAAAAAAAAAAAAACCCATTTTATTATTTTAAATATTTTTTTTTTTATCCTTTAGAAATTAGAAAATTTTTTTAAATTATAATTTTTTTATTTTTTTTTTTTTGGCGAAAACAAAAAAAAGTGAGTCCCTGTATAACATATTTTCAAAAAAAAAACAAAAAACCCTCGAACGCTTTAATGAGAACTAAAAAAGTGTTGATAAAATTCATGTCAAGCAAAAATAGTTCCTGTAAATCATATAAATGATTCAATTACAAAACAATCATATTACAGTCAAATAAATAGACGACTAAACGCACACACAGAACTAATAGAGCACTGGTGTCAATGAAATTTGCCCCGCAAGTAGCTATCGGAACTCTGCCAGTTGAAGTGGACGTTACCACCACACCAGTGGTAGTTGCAGTGGTCGGATCTGGAGTTGTGATCGGTTCTGTCAAACAGATGAGAACAAGTGTTTAAGTTTCATTCGATTGGCATCTTGCTAAACCGTTTCGCTACTTCTTTTAGAGCTTGATCAAAGATCATCTCTCTCTTTTACTAGTGATACATCTAGTAATTTCGTCATGCAACGTTGAAGCCATACAATGCTAACAGCCATACTATTAAAATGACTATTCAATGTTAAGAGCCATAGAACTTTAAGAGCCATACAATGTTGAGAGCCATAGAACTTTAAGAGCCATACAATGTTAAGAGCCATAGAACTTTAAGAGCCATACAATGTTAAGAGCCATAGAACTTTAAGAGCCATACAATGTTAAGAGCCATAGAACTTTAAGAGCCGTACAATGTTAAGAGCCATAGAACTTTAAGAGCCATACAATGTTAAGAGCCATAGAACTTTAAGTGCCATACAATGTTAAGAGTTATAAAATGTAAAAAGCTATAAAACTTTAAGAACCATTTAACGTTAAGAGCCAGGCAGCGTTAAGAGCCATACAACTTTAACAGCCCTCCGACGTTAAGAGCCTTACAATGCAAAGAGCAATACAAATTTAAGGGCAATAGAATGTTAAGAAACATGCAACTTTAACAACCAATCAAAGTTAAGAGTCATGCAACTTTAAGAGCCACACAATGTTAAAAGCAATGCAATTATTAAGAGCTATTCAACGTAAAAAGCCATACAGTGTGAGGAGCCCTACAATTTTGAGAACCATACAATTTTAACAGCCAAGCACGTTAAGAAACAAACAGGGTTAAGAGCCATTCAACGTTAAGAACCACGCAACTCTAAAAATCATACATCGTTAAGAGCCATACGACTTTAAGAGCCATACAATGTTAAGAGCAATATGACGCTGAGAGTCATACAACGCTAAGAGCCATACAACGTTAGCCATACAGCGTGAAGTGTCGTACAATGTTAAAAGCCATGCAATGTTAAGAGTCATACAACGCTAACGCTAATTCCATCGTTAATAGCCGTAACACTTTGATGGGCAGACAACGCGTAAAGCCATACATTTTTAGAGCCATACAGCGCTAAGAGCCATACAACGTTAAGAGCCATACAACCTGTAAAAGAAATATTTTCCACTTAGCATGAGGAACTTTTATGTGATCCGTTACGTTATCCTGAGTTTTGTCGTCCCATTTGTTTACAATATGGAATCGTTTCATTTTCCAACTCTATTAAGCCTAGCAACATGTGTGTGTTTCATATTTTAGAACAGTTTTATTCACATTGGAATGTTTTGGTGTTTGATTTCATTATTGCAACGTGCTCTCTCAGATTAATAAAACTATCAAATGATAACATAGATAAGTGGTTGATTTGGTTCATAAATCGCAAACATTCATTTCCAAATAAAAATTGCCTATACTGGTAGGAGAACCAAAATTGTCGTGGCTGATTTTACATTAACATTCACCATTTAAACCATTAAACAGAAGTAAAATGGTACAGAAATGAAATACCTCGCTCCATACAAATAAAAGGGTACAGGACACGACAGTCTTCATCTTCAATCCCCGCTACGATGGACGTGGACGAGGGTGCTCTAGCGTAGCTGATCTTTGCACAGTCTTCGTCCATGCAGTTGCTTGGTTCAAGTCCGCCGGTCATCCAAAGATCCGCCAGCTCTGTGGCGACTTCACGGTCATAAACCCACACCCAGGTTCCCTCGTTTTCAAGGTCGTCAGCACCGATCCACATGTCTGCGTCTACAGCGTCGGTACAATCAAGAATTTTCATATGCGTTGTGTTCGAAGTTCAGGATAATAATAATTCGGTGTAATTTAAATCTTAAAAAAAATATTTTCATAAATCCGCACAGATCGAATGGTGCAGGTGGCACATTCGAGCCAGTATGTAGGCAGTTACATGGCTTTGAGGGGGTCTGACTTAATTGTTTTTTTTTTCCCGCATGTTGTCTTGTATAATGCGAATTAAACTATTTTCTCTGCAATGGCAGAATGAGGGGTGGTTTAGGGATGGATATATTTTTGTTAAAAATTTTTTTTTTTTCTTTAAAGTTTTCGGAAATATCTGTGTTTTGCCGTTTGGGTTAGGGCTACAGATCTTCGTCAGAGTTAGCAGAGAGATGCATGCCTACTAACATATGGTGTTGCTTACTGTCCAGAATATGTTTAATCATACAGTTTTGAATAGTCAAATCGATACAACTTTTGGTTACTTAAAATTCTGTGAAAATATTGTCAAATAACGTAGGTCAAGTTGAAATATAGAAGAGTAGATGAAAGAAAATAAATAGGCATAAATGGATTTGAAAAAAAATACTTTCATATAATGGAAATAATAAAGTTAGAATAATGGAATATTGATATCACGAACCTAGACAGCATGGTGTAGGTTTCGCTGTTAAGAACACTCTTACACAATTCATTGATCCCCCGTCATCAGGCACGGAGAGGATCCTCACTCTAAGACTCAGAACAGCTGCGGGCCCAGCAACCATTCTTAGTGTATATGCCCCAACTCTCTGTTCAACTCCGGAAGAGAAGGACCAGTTCTATGGAGCTTTAGACCAGGCAATAGCCAGCATCCACAAAGACGAGGCAATCTACCTCCTGGGAGATTTCAATGCTAGAGTGGGGAGCGACCACGAAGCCTGGCCCACATGCCTTGGACTCTTTGGAAGAGGAAAGATAAATGAAAATGGACAGAGGCTTCTGGAATTGTGCTGCTCACGAGGCTTGTGTGTGACCAACACTTACTTCAAGTGCAAGGATATACATCAAGTATCTTGGAGACACCCTCGATCCCGCCAATGGCACCAGCTGGACCTCATCATCACCAGGCGTGCACAACTAGCTAGCAGCTATCACAGTGCCGAATGTGACACGGATCACTCCCTTGTCGCCAGCAACGTACGAATAATGAGGAAAAACTCGTACCACTCCAAGAAAAAGGGATGTCCACTTATCAATACCTTCTGCATGAAAGACCCTGCGCTAACGCAGCTGTTCACAGACAAGGTGAAGGAAGGTATCTCAAGGATGTCCCCATGCGTCACCATTGAATTGAAATGGACGCATCTCAGAGACACAATCTATACATCCGCAATACAGGCCTTTGGCAAAAAATCTCACAAAAACTCGGAATGGTTTGATGAACATTGGGACGAGATGAAACCTGTCACTAAAGTCAAAAGGAAAGCTCTTACGGCTTACAAGGAAAAGCCCACACCCGACAGGTTGCATGCCTTAAAAACAGCCAAGTCACTTGCCCAAAAGGTTGCACGTAATTGTGCAAATACCTACTGGCTTAACCTCTGTTCCAGCATACAGTCAGCTGCAGATATGGGCGATGCAAAAGCAATGTACGAAAACATCAAAAAGGCAACTGGCCCCATGACGTCCAAAGTTGCTCCTCTAAAGTCCAAAAATGGAGAAATTATCCAAGACCGGGCAGCACAGCTAAAACGGTTGGTTGAGCATTATCTGGCATTGTATTCAACAGTTACCACAGTCTCCAGCACCGCTCTAGACGACATACCAGATATGCCACTCATGGAAGAACTTGATGTCGTGCCCTCACAGGAAGAGCTGAGCAAAGCTATTGATAGTCTAGCGTGTGGAAAAGCGCCTGGGGATGATGGAATACCACCAGAGGCACTAAAGAGTGGTAAGATAGCTTTACTCCAACCATTGCACGAGATTCTGTCCCTCTGCTGGGAACAGGGCTACATCCCCCAAGACCTAAAGGATGCAAATATAGTGACACTATATAAAAACAAAGGTGATAGGAGTGATTGCAATAATTATCGCGGCATTTCACTCCTTAGTATTGTAGGAAAGGCCTTTGCCCGTGTCATACTAACACGTTTACAGAGTCTAGCATCCCGTGTCTATCCAGAATCTCAGTGCGATTTCCGGTCTGGACGGTCTACCATAGACATTGTGTTCTCCGTACGACAGCTCTAGGAAAAATGCAGAGAGCAGCAGATGCCACTGTACATTGCCTTTGTGGACCTTACAAAAGCCTTTGATTACGTCAGTCGCAACGGGCTATTCAAAATACTGGCAAAAATCGGCTGCCCCCCTCACCTACTTGCCATCATCAGAGAGTTCCATGAAAATATGCAGGGTACAGTGCAGTTCGATGGAGCCAAGTCAGAAGCCTTTCCAGTCAGCAGCGGAGTTAAACAAGGTTGTGTACTCGCACCAACACTGTTCGCAATATTCTTCTCTGTACTACTTCGATACGCATTCAAGGATAGCAGTGAGGGAATCTGGTTACACACCAGAGCTGATGGAGGACTTTTCAACACTGCCCGCCTCCAAGCCAAGACCAAAACGACAGATGTCCTAATTCGCGAGCTACTATTTGCGGATGATGCGGCTCTAACAGTACGCACAGAAATTGGTTTGCAACAACTCGTGTCAAGCTTCTCCAATGCCTGCAAAGAATTTGGTCTGCAAATCAGCTTGAAAAAGACAAACATCATGGCCCAAGACACTCGACCTCCACCTAACATAAAAATCGATAATGAAAACTTGGAGGTTGTGGACAGCTTCACCTACTTGGGGTCCAAGGTCTCCAATACACTGTCCATTGAAGAAGAAATTAACAGCAGAATCGGCAAGGCAGCTGCCACAATGGCTAAACTAAATAAACGGGTCTGGCAAAACACCAAGCTAACGGAGAAAACCAAACTGTGCGTCTATCGAGCTTGTGTCATCAGTACACTACTATACGGGAGCGAGACATGGACCACCTATACATCCCAAGAGCGCAAGCTTAATAGCTTCCATATGAGATGCCTGCGTCGCATCCTTGGTATTAAATGGCAAGAAAAAGTGACTAATAGTGAGGTCCTAATGCGTGCGAATACCCAAAGCATGTTCACAATCCTTAGTGAAAGACGCCTGAGATGGCTAGGTCATGTTAAAAGAATGAGTCCCGGCCGCATTCCGAAAGACCTCCTATATGGTGAACTTGCTTCTGGAAAGAGGAAAACAGGTCGCCCACGTCTGCGATTTAAAGATGTCTGTCAAAGGGACATGAAAGCAGCCAAAATACATACAAGTGACTGGGAGTGTAAGGCAAAAGACCGATCTACATGACGCACAGTTGTCAAAGAGGGCGTCATGGTAGCCGAGGAGCGAAGAATGGAAGAGGCTGCAGACAGAAGAGCTAGGAGAAAGGCCAAAACATTTGGAAGCACGGAACTCATGTGTAAAAACTGTGGTAAAGACTGTCACTCAAGGATAGGACTGCACAGCCACTCCAGGAAATGCAACCCAACCCAACGGTCATGCACCATCGTCTCACGAGACGGAAGGATGCCGATTATGATATCACGAACCAACATATCAAATTTTAATGCTTTTGTTGGCATACCTTGGATGAAAGGAAAAGTGCGGATTGAATTAATATTAAATTAATTTTTGGAAGAAAAGTAAATCAGCACAGATATTATTGATGTTAAGTAAGAATGTCATGCCCAAGAAAACCGGACATACACATTAATGGTAGGCTGGTCATTCAACGATGGAAGATACAATTCACGGAAAGCCTTTTTTTGTGTGCTAAGAACGGAAACAGAAACTTTGCGAAACCACTCTACATACATAGGCGCCAGATTGATCAGCATCTTGTTCCTCGGCAATCACGATATAGAAGAGAAGAAGAAGAGATCATGATAGAGAAAATAATGCATATGGAACATGAACTCAGCTACAAAATACCCCACCTTACCTTAAAAGGACAACAAAAGCTAAATTGAAGATAAAATTCTATGCTAATTAACAAAGTGTTTATCTCAAAGCTAACCAGTGCAAGACCTTGGTTCTGAATACATGTCTTGAGATAAGACTCTTCCCCTGCCAGATGAGATTTTGGAGGCAATCAGTTATAAAATTTGAACCATATGGTGCCGTATTAATGAGGAAATTAATTAGATCTGCAGCTAATACTGCTGTCTATCAACCGAAATAGCATGCTTACAATAATAAGGCAATAGGAACAGAAGTGACTCGTATTTCAGGACCAGAGGATGACAACAGAGTACAATAGCAGTGAATCGTATTTCAAGGCCAGAAGATGACAAAACAGTAAAATAACAGTTACTCGTGTTTCAGGGCCAGAAGATGACAACACAAACGATAGCGTTGACTCCTGTTCCAGGGTGAGAGAATGACAACACAGTACAATAACAGTGACTCGTCTACCAAGGCCAGGGGATGAGAAAACAATACAATATCAGTGACTCGTTTTTCAAAGCCAAAGGATTGCAACACAGGTGGCGCCTTGACTCTTTTAATGATAACTCAAAGTAACAACATGCATCTACAGCAGACCCCACAACTTGCGGCATATCAAGAACTTCACAACATTGACGCACCCATGGTAGAAGCACAATGAAGGAGACTTCAACTCTTTACACTCTATGACTTACTCCTTACACTCTATGATTTACTCCTTACACTCTATGACTTACTGGCTCCTCTGTTTTTGGATGCCTCCTGAATCTGCATCTTGTCAACCACCTTTGCCAGAACTCCGCCTTTTGATTGACATGCGCTCTGATGTGGACATATTATATATTGTATTTTAATGTATTTTATGCAACTGACATATCAATTAATTTTGCTAGTAACCAGCAGGCTTCAGACTTTGTGTGTTTTTGTGATTGCTCCTTCCTTTGTGTTTTACATTAATCAAAAAGATGTAAACGAAAGGAAATGAAAAATTAAAGAAAAAAAATTGGAAAACAAGACAACTCTTTTGATTAAGAAGTTTACAGTCTAATAGCTATGCATTAACAACTATCTTTAGTTTAAAAGTCTACAATCTTACAGTTATGCATTAACAGCTATCTTTAGTAAAAAGTCTATAATCTTTTAGTACGCATTAAGAACTCTCTTCATTAAGAAGTCTTGAATCTAATAGCTATGCATTAAAAAAATTCTTTATTAAAAAGGTTCCTATGTAATAGCTATGCATTAACACCCATCTTTAGTAAAATATCTTCAATGTACTAGCTGTACATTTGTCAAGCGTCTATTCATCGAAACTTTTGTTAAAATTGAGATTGTTTACTAAAACAAAAAAGGCAAGTCTTCAAGCTATACCCTCCGTGCAGTGTTTTTAGAAGTGGGGTCGCAGCCGCTGCCAGAATAGTTTACATCATGCAACCCATGGAAATATATTCCATTTGCTTGACCAGAACACGCAGAGGTACGTGTTCATACGATCGACGAGACAGTTCAACATATTTACCTTGGCATCACTATAGGACAGTTGAGTGCTATTAAACAGGAAACATTCGTTGTCATACGAAATGGACTCGCTCCACTTGCACGCTGCCGTGATATCCAAATGAAATTATTGTAGGTTATTAGAATTCAAAAAAAAAAGTTAATTGGTATTACTTGAGATTGTTATATCGTTTGAAATGTACAAAAGGACATGCAATCTTTCTCTCTTAATCTTAATGTATATGTATATTTTTTATACTGATGTATTATTCATATGAAAATATAATTTATTTTGTTTTGAAACACCCATTGCAAAGATGTGATGGATATGTTCCATAATGCAGAACACTTAATGTAACACAGTTTTGTAATTATATCAAACAAAAATTATATTTCAAACGTACGCAGCTATGTTTTTGGTTCATTTATATTTTTCGTGACACTGATAATGAGGTTAAAGAAAAACAAAAACTTGTTTTAAAAAAAAAAAAATTCTGTCTAATTTATTTAATTTTTTAAAATTAACAACACTGTTTAATTAAAACAATGATCGACCTCCATTTTTAAACCTATAAATTACATTTATAAATACACTTGGACTTACCGCTTCTCACTTCTTGAAGACTGGTAAAAATTAATGTAAGATATAAAAGGGATTTCATGTTTTTCATTCCCATTGCGACTCTACGGGAATAAAAAAAAATAATGTTACATCAGCATTACAATTAAAAAACCACAAAACAACCAAAAACCACCAACAATAACTATGTTAACAAAGTTTTACAAAAAACAAGATGGTAAACAGTCTAAGATCTCGACAGTGTAAATGACGTGTATCATTGTTTAAGGAATGTGTAATGGGTTTAAAAAGATGATGAACATTTTATTTTTTAGTATTTGGTTGTTTTTCAACATTAGCACGGTTTTATTTTGTTTATTGTATTTCTTGTTTCGTTTCAACAGTTGAGCGTCTGTCGTATTTGAAATTCCTAATTCATCAAACTCACATTTTCAAACACGTAATAGACACGTACAGCCAAACGCAATATTTTCTCTTTATCTAGAATTCCCGTCTGAAAAGGCTTTTTGTTTATCAATGGCACACCAGATTAGTTCGGCCTTGTAGACTTGACCACATCCCGTATGGCCTTGTCGACTTGACCACATCCCGTATGGCCTTTTCAACTTGACCACATCCCGTATGGCCTTGTCGACTTGACCACATCCCGTATGGCCTTGTCAACTTGACCACATCTCGTATGGCCTTGTTGACTTGACCACATCCCGTATGGCCTTGTCAATTTGACCACATGCCGTATGGCCTTGTCGACTTGACCACATCCTGTACGGCCTTGTCGACTTGACCACATCCTGTATGGCCTTGTCTACTTGAACACCTCCCGTTCATTCGATTTGACCACCTCCTGTACGCCCTTGTCGACTTGACCACATCCTGTACGGCCTTGTCGACTTGACCACATCCTGCACGGCCTTGTCTACTTGAACACCTCCCGTTCATTCGATTTGACCACCTCTTGTACGGTCTTGTCGACTTGAACACATCCTTTACGGCCTTGTCAACTTGACTACCTCCTGTACCGCCTTGTCTACTTGAACACCTCCCATTCATTCGACTTGACCACCCTACAACCCCAAAAGAAACAACTAAACAGCCTAGAACGGTATGCAAAAAGACCGAAAGAATTCCTGGATAGCGACGCAAATCCCAGGCCCCCCAGGAGAGATAGATTTCTGTCCACCCTGTCTGTCTCTATGGTTAGGACAATGGAATTAATTAACTAAGCTCGCGAGATCGAACTACCAAACCGATATCAGTCAATGTTCGGGAACAGGGTGACATCAAGGTTGGCTACTGGTAACTCGGTTCAGTGACATCTATTTCCTGACATTTTTTGGCAGGAGATGTCGAGCCTTTTCTTGCGTCGTTAAAGCACGACAGGCTGACGCAAGGCCATACACGTGGCTGTAAGTGAATGTAACGATGCTAGGCGTCAGCACGCTAAAACCCGTGTTGTCCCAAAGTTAAATGGGTCTGTTGTATGGCAAAGGTCACAAGATGGAACAAAACTAATCCTCCCGGTGGAGGTCATTAGAGGTAAAAAAAAACTAAACTAACCCCGATAGTCTCGTCGTGAGAGCCTTCCAAAAGAACGTAGCTTTTACGTTGACAAACTTGTGTAACACAATTAGAACACCTATAACCTTATCGGTAGGCGAAAATTTATTATTTGGAAGAGGCGACATTAACGCTCAATGTTGTAAGGACTGCATCTTGCCGCTACATAGAAGCGACCAACCTCACGATAAATCGATTTAAGCTAGAGGACGAAAATAGCATGTCTATGCGGTTCCACACGGGATATAGCACAGAGTCCCCCCCCCTTCCCCAGATTTCACGCTTATAGAAATAACGCTCAATGTTGTACGGACTGCATCTTGCCGCTACATAGAAGCGACCAACCTCACGATAAATCTATTTAAGCTAGAGGACGAAAATAGCATGTCTATGCGGTTCCACACGGGATATAGCACAGAGTCCCCCCCCCCTTCCCCAGATTTCACGCTTATAGAAGCGGACTTCGTGCCCAGGCACAGACTGACCTTCCTAAGTCATACCGAAAGAGTTAATCGCCCTCAACTTTTAGGCACAGATCTAGGCATGACCAAGGCACTGTTCGAGAAAAGCAATTAGCGATTTAAAAAGGGACCAACTAGTATACTAGTAGAGGTTTGAAGCATAGGATGAGACCAAGTTGACCCTAGTTAATGTTGGAGCTGGCGACATAAGAGCCACATACGCGAGGTTTCCTGGCGAAATCCTGTGGTTTGCTCGAAAAAAAATTCCAGAACCAAAAAAAAACCGAAAATTTATGCCTTACTGAAATAAGAGTCTCAAAGGGCTAGCGATCAAAAGCTTGGGAAACAGATCATAATGAGGACCCTGGTTACTTGTGCAGCAAACAATAAACTAAACCCAGCTGTCCAAACAATGGTCCAGAAAGCAATAAAGGCTAAATGTGGAGTTACGTTTGAAAAGCTTGACCTCACAGACTGCTGTTATGCAGTAAAATAAAAGTTGTGTCAGGAAATAAACTCAACACATAATAAGAATAACAAAAAAAGTTTATTTGAAAATCATGCGTTATCCCCAAATGATCGAAGCGCTGTACAAAATCATCCATACTAAAAGAGAAATGAAACAATCTATTTGTTACAACGTTGAAATACAAAACGCAACATTGCGAAACGACATACGAGCATACCCATTATTAGTCTTTCGTACCTCGCCACCATAAACAACACAAACCAATATACATGTAGATGATAATAGCTAGATGGGAAAGATGGTAGACAACATCATCCCAGCGATTCATAAAGACGATTCATTTTATTCTTATTCCATGGATAACGGTGCATTTCAACAAATTTTTACTGAGAAAAAAAAATAAATTAAAAATAATAAATCAACTAAAGCAACGAAAAAATCCGAAAAAACGTTGTTTTTTTAAGGCTTGTCGTAAGCTTCAAAGCTTCGTTACAATGATGAAAGTTTATTCGTACATAAGTCTGGGAAAAGATCAGGCGTAGAACCGTTTAAGGTCTGCAGAAATAAAGCTATGATTAAAAACTGAAGAACGATACCGTCGGTTAGACAAGACGGAACCCTGTTTCCAACTACATGACCCCTGGGTAAAAGACGCCAGGCTAAAGGGACTCCCCCCACCCTTTCATCGACGAGGCCAACGCTCTCAAGCAAAGCCTACCCATAATCAAAGTTAGGGACACAATTCGGTTGATCTCAGCAATGGGCCCACACGAAAGCCCCAATCTACCTGCCATACGGCTGACTCGGATAAATATTGAAGTGATTGAGGCCAACCCTCTGGAAGACCAGATGGACCACTCGGCTATTTGGCAGGGCAACAGGGGATACAGCGGGACATTTGGACTAGAAAATGCCGCGGCCAAGCTAGAGCGAACTCTGGTGTAAACTAAAACGCCAGGAAAAATAAAGCGTAATTTACGGTGACGCCAACCTGGTGGTGCAAGTTGTTGTCAAAATGACCCTGGTCATCAGAGTCTAAGGTACTGCTTTACAATGAAAAAATCACAACAGAGATGATGTAAAAAATAATTGCTAAGATGCGATGGATATAATATACGATCTTCCATTTAAAGAAAGAGGGAGAGAGAGAGAGAGAGAGAGAGAGAGAGAGAGAGAGAGAGAGAGAGAGAGAGAGAGAGAGAGAGAGAGAAGATAACAAATGAACTACATATGTATCTCAGACATAAAATGTGTGTAAAATATATGTTTTGTATATAAAGAGAGAGAGAGAGAGAGAGAGAGAGAGAGAGAGAGAGAGAGAGAGAGAGAGAGAGAGAGAGAGAGAGAAGTTAACCAATGAACTTCATATGTATTTCAGACATAAAATGTTTGTAAAATAAATGTTTCGTTTAAATATACCGACTGCTCACCTATTTGTTAAACCTGCAATCTTGGAGCTGTGACTATGTCACTCTTATGAAGTCTCATTTCAGTATACAATACGTTTCAAGAGTTATTACGTGATACTTTTAAGTTCAGCTCAATGCAATCTGGATTGTAAGTTCTTTCTATGTCTGCCACGGTCAGCGTAAGGAGACACGTCTATATTCCATTTTTACTCCCCACCAGTCAAACAGGTTCTATTGTTATTGAAGCGTTGCAGGCTAGTCCACCTGACGAATCATTAATGATATGCATACAACATTGTCTTAGAAATAGCAAACACAAAGGAAATATGTCATAACATTGGCAATCAGGTGACATCGAGGCTACCATTGTGGGAGGGTGGGTGCGTTGAGATATGAGTTTTATTTTTGGAAAGGTTCCGACAGTCCATTGTGTTCGGGGCGTCATGAAGAACACGGTTTGATATACAGATGGGTGCTTTGAGATCTGCGATATGGTGTGTAGGGTAAATCAAAATAACATGGTGGAATGAAGAAGAAAATGCTCCTAATTGATAAATGACACTTAGATTAATGTAGTTATCGAAACCCCCGCCCCCACCCCCTAGGGGGCTCTAGTTAGCATCTCCGCCCCAAAAAGGGAATGTCGGTAAAAAAACGTTGGCCACAATCCCCCTGAAACGGTCCCCGTGGGGACAGGACCACCCCGTAGTGGCAGAGGAGTAGCGAGGGTGTTTGGCACCCGGGGACAAGATTCGCGCCCGTGGACAAGATCCATTTTAAAAGCACCCCCTTTCCTTTTTTTAACTCTCAAACCCATTATTTTTACCAATAATATAATATCAAAGAACATTTTGGCGCCCCTAATTAGCTTGCGCCCGGGGACATCTGTACCCCCTTGCCCTCCCTCGCTACGCCTCTGTGTAGGGGACCTGCTCTTAAAGACAAGGTTTACGCACGGAAACTGTGTTAGAACGAGCACGGCTGCATGGTTCCTAACAAGCACAGTCAAAAATAACGCAGAGACAGGTCGGGACATAATTACAGTTACCGTATGGATATCAGGTGAGGAGTCTGGCGACCCTCTCCGATGACTCTAAACATGCAGACTTTGAGGGTACTGCTCTTAGGCAAACCCTTTCTCTCCCAGGTGTGGCGTGAGTTAGTTGCAACCACAGATCCCCACGTAAACCTTATTAGAGAGCGCCTGTTTAAAAAACCTACGCGCCCCCCCCGGGGTGGAAAGGGGAGGGGCTTAGAGAAGTAAAATATTAGCACGCCAGCCATTAGAAAGTCCGGCCCAGTTGCTGTGCGAGCAGCACCCCGGCCTGGCCAAGTGTTCCCTCTCGGATGCCGCCTCATTCGCTTAGTCAATCGAGGTGAAGAGTGAGTGAGGCTGTGTCAGGGGCGGAATGTCCACGGAATAAAGACCACTGGTGGAGTGGTTGAAGGCTGGTTGGGTTGGCGGGGTAGGGCGCCCGGGAAGACTTTATGAGCTCTGGCTCGATAGTCTGCTGATTTTCTTAAGTTATTTAGTTAGTTATCGAAAAACAAACCTAGAATACATTCAAAATATATATTTATTTTTATTTTTTTTTGTATTTTTCGTTGTTTTAAAACAAGAGGGAAACGTATTAAAAAGCGCTATTTTATTCTTATAAGGGTAAATGACAGTAAATTGTATCTGTATTTAGTGACCACATTGTTAAAGACACTGGTATTTTAGGTAGTCAATCATTCCAAAAGTATTTACCTTATAAAATAATATACTGCCAATTTTCATTAAGTTTTTTTTGAAGTAAAAGTTGTTTTTTTTTTTTTTACACAGCTTCGTCTTCGTGTAATATATTCGTTAAAAACCTCGCTTTCAACAATTTCACTGGTTATAGTCATTTGAAGTTTACGTTTTTTCTCTTTGCTTGCGACGATTTCAATAAATATCGCCAAACGAAGTTAAATTTTGGACTTTGCTTTCCACGGGTTCAACATTATATTTTACATTTAAAAAAATGAAATAAATAAATAATTAAATTAAAAATAAAAAGAAATTAAGATTAACTTTTTTTAATGTTGATAAAAAAATAGATGCAGATGTTTAAATATATAGATATAGATTTTTATTTATACAATACAAAAAAAAAAAGAAAGAAGCTATATTGATTATGTACTAGGATTTTTCTCAGATTGCATTGTCAACATTTTTTTAAAACGATACAGAACAGAGCATAAACAATCAACACGTTTTCAAGCCGATGTTTCTATCAGACTGTTTACCTTTCTACATGTATATAAATATATATATTAAGTTTTTAATGTCTTTAGATTTAAAAGAAAAACCCAGCTAAAGATATAGATTTCATTACGCGCTACGCAATAACTTTACACTAATACTACTTTAACTTTAGGGAACCAAGCACCCGAATGTACTTTCCATTGCTGTTTAGTTGTAATGTCTTACATCCGTAAATCTTTTCACGTTTAGTTGGGCTTGATTTGCGTTGGTTATGTGTTCTATGTTGCTTTGAACAGATTTTGTTAAAAAATCAAACATTGTCTCAAATACAGACATGAAAAATGAGAATGGAAACGTTGGTTACCTCGTCCATCGTCCCATAGTTGCCATTATTACTCATCAATGTTACACACCTTTTTATGCCTTAAACTTCTTTGAAAAAAAAACTTGTAACATAAGCAATAAGACAAAATTTTAAGAAAATTTGTGTGTGTTTTATATCAATCTCAGAAAATGAGAGATAATAAACGATTTCCTCTATTTGCCAAATTTATTATTATTATTATTATCATTTATGTGGTCCTATATAGCAGTGGTAAAAATACTTCATGTTCATGTCAATAACTTATTTCATTTTTATTTCAACTCTTTATATCATAGATGTACATAATGTTCAATATGAAAAAAAACCACATCTTCCTTCTTGACAGAGCCACTAACTGTGTTTAAACATTCTTTTGGTTTTGTGTAAAGTAGCCTTGCATGGTTGCACCCAATATATTTGTAGTTAAAACTACTTGAATACCTCTTCAGTACATGACAGTGATGGCAGTAGACTTTTAAGTGGCATAATTTTAAAAAAAAAAAAAAATTTTTTTTGCTGTTGTAAATATTAATTTTAAATGACCTTATTAAATCAAAGACAAATTAAAGAAAGCTGAACTTAACTTATTTAAATTAAATTAATCATTTAAAATAACAACAGTACATGACAGTGATGGCAGTAGACTTTTAAGTGGCATAATTTTAAAAAAAAAAAAAAATTTTTTTTGCTGTTGTAAATATTCGTTTTAAATGACCTTATTAAATCAAAGACAAATTAAAGAAAGCTGAACTTAACTTATTTAAATTCAATTTATCATTTAGAATAACATTAAACATGTTTTCTAGATTTTGATGAGAGGAAAAAAATGTTTCATTATCAAAGAAAGGAATCTACAGAATAAGTCATGTACTTGATACAAGCAAATTTTAGGCATCTATAGTGAACATATAATTTCATATCCAAATATGCGAATCTTGTTACTAAGGAATGTATCAAGAGACACTGTATAATTTATATGGAAGTGTCGTCTCCTGATGTCACGATTAATTGCACTGGTGATGTTTGGAGTAGTGTGTTTAAGGTCTGAGAGAAGTGGCTCAATAGTGGATTTGATCTTGTGGTAGAGTATAATATTAATAACAAAGTGAAGTTGCTCCTTCAATAGTGGATTTGATCTTGTGTGATTGCAAGGTTCAGGATGGAGGAAAGATGCTTCACGAGTTGTTGCTATCTTGTGAGAGAGTGTAAGGGTGATGACAGAGGGAAAAGAATCCAAGGTGGCTTTGGTATTGTGGTAGAGGGTAAGGTTAAGGACCGAGGGAAGTGGTTCAATAGTGTTGATGTGTAAGAGTATTAAATTAAAGGCAGACAGAACTGGTTCAATAATGGAGATGAACTTGTGTAAGAGTGTAAGATTAGTGGCTGACAGAAATGGTTCAATAGTAGCTGTGATGTTGAGGGAGATTGTAAATTGTGTGGTAGTGGCGTGGTTTTGTCAAGGGTCAAATATTGTATTCTTCGAAATTTAATGTCTAACGTTTGTTTGAGGAGGAGAAAAATAAGAATCATAACTGACTTCTACTCATGTATATTATGTTTTTTCTTGCAGCTATGACCCTTACAAACAATACAATACCTATAAATAACTTACTATTAACAAAACTGTTGTCGTAAAAAAAATAACGCTTTGCTATCCATGTTCCTTTTAAAAATACGTTTTTGAGAGAAATTTCTCTCTAAATATCTTCTTTAGATTGCCCATAATGCCTTTCCTGTGTGAATGCTAGCTTGTCCGTCGAAGTCGATCAAGTCCATTGTAATCATTGGATTTGGGATGGTTCTGATTCGCCTTCGGATGCACACGAATCTGATGAGATCCATACCTGTATCAAATGTTCATGCGCAGTAGGCTCAAGGGATGGATAGGATATCTCCAGTTGCAGAGTTAACCAGCTATTTGAGTCTTGTCTGCTATTGCCTTGCAGCTGTTGTTCTGTCGGCTCTATGTTGTATGCGGCCTTTGTGTACAGAGGAAAGCAACCGCAATGGATCATTTGTAGATTCTTCGTACGTGTGGCACGATTTTTCAATCGAACGATATCAATCATAACTTTCGGGTTTATTCAAAGCGAGGGCTTGTCAAACCGGGTTAATGATCGTACTTCTCATGGCGTTACACCATCCAGACATCCGTATGGACCTCCACAGAGTATGACTGTGACACACTGCACTGGTGACACTCGGCTCTGGTGTCATCACTGACTTAGGGCACCTTGCACTGGTGACAACCGACTCAGGTGTCATCATTTACTTAGGGCACCTTGCACTGGTGACACACGGCTCAGGTGTCATCATTGACTTAGGGCACCTTGCACTGGTGACACACGACTCAGGTGTCATCATTGACTTAGGGCACCTTGAACTGGTGACACACGGCTCACGTGTTATCATTCTTGTTATCAATATTGTATTCTTCGAAATTTAATGTCTAACGTTTGTTTGAGGAGGAGAAAAATAAGAATCATAACTGACTTCTACTCATGTATATTATGTTTTTTCTTGCAGCTATGACCCTTACATACAATACAATACCTATAAATAACTTACTATTAACAAAACTGTTGTCGTAAAAAAAATAACGCTTTGCTATCCATGTTCCTTTTAAAAATACGTTTTTGAGAGAAATTTCTCTCTAAATATCTTCTTTAGATTGCCCATAATGCCTTTCCTGTGTGAATGCTAGCTTGTCCGTCGAAGTCGATCAAGTCCATTGTAATCATTGGATTTGGGATGGTTCTGATTCGCCTTCGGATGCACACGAATCTGATGAGATCCATACCTGTATCAAATGTTCATGCGCAGTAGGCTCAAGGGATGGATAGGATATCTCCAGTTGCAGAGTTAACCAGCTATTTGAGTCTTGTCTGCTATTGCCTTGCAGCTGTTGTTCTGTCGGCTCTATGTTGTATGCGGCCTTTGTGTACAGAGGAAAGCAACCGCAATGGATCATTTGTAGATTCTTCGTACGTGTGGCACGATTTTTCAATCGAACGATATCAATCATAACTTTCGGGTTTATTCAAAGCGAGGGCTTGTCAAACCGGGTTAATGATCGTACTTCTCATGGCGTTACACCATCCAGACATCCGTATGGACCTCCACAGAGTATGACTGTGACACACTGCACTGGTGACACTCGGCTCTGGTGTCATCACTGACTTAGGGCACCTTGCACTGGTGACAACCGACTCAGGTGTCATCATTTACTTAGGGCACCTTGCACTGGTGACACACGGCTCAGGTGTCATTTTTGACTTAGGGCACCTTGCAGTAGTGACACACGGCTCAGGTGTCATCATTAACTTAGGGCATCTTGCACTGGTGACACACGGCTGAGGTGTCATCATTGACTTAGGGCACATTGCACTGGTGACACTCGGCTCAGGTGTCATCATTGACTTAGGGCACCTTGCACTGGTGACTCACGATTCAGGTGTCATCATTGACTTAGGGCACCTTGCACTGGTGACACACGGCTCAGGTGTCATCAGTGACTTAAAGCACCTTGCACTGGTGACACACGACTCAGGTGTAATCATTGACTTGGACACCTTGCACTGGTGACACAACACTCAGGTGCCATCATTGACTTAGGGCACCTTGCACTGGTGACACACGGCTCAGGTGTCTCATTGACTTAGGGCACCTTGCACTGGTGACACACGATTCAGGTGTCATCATTGACTTAGGGCACCTTGCACTGGTGACACACGGCTCAGGTGTTATCATTGACTTAGGGCACCTAGCAATGGTGACACACGGCTCAGGTGTTATCATTGACTTAGGACACCTTGCACTGGTGACACACGACTCATGTGTCATCATTGACTTAGGGCACCTTGCACTGGTGACACCCGGCTCAGGTGTCATCATTGACTTAGGGCACCTTGCACTGGTGACTCACGATTCAGGTGTCATCATTGACTTAGGGCACCTTGCACTGGTGACACACGGCTCAGGTGTTATCATTGACTTAGGGCACCTAGCAATGGTGACACACGGCTCAGGTGTTATCATTGACTTAGGACACCTTGCACTGGTGACACACGACTCATGTGTCATCATTGACTTAGGGCACCTTGCACTGGTGACACCCGGCTCTGGTGTCATCATTGACTTAGGGCCACCTTGCACAGGTGACACGAGGCTCTGGTATATTCATTAACTTAGGGCACCTTGTACCGGTGACACACGGCTCTTGTGTCATCATTGACTTAGGGGCACCTTGAACTGGTGACACCCGGCTCAGAAGTCATCATTGACTTAGGTCACCTTGTACCGGTGACACACGGCTCTTGTGTCATCATTGACTTAGGGGCACCTTGAACTGGTGACACCCGGCTCAGAAGTCATCATTGACTTAGGTCACCTTGCTCTGTTGACACCTGGCTCTGGTGTCATCATTGACTAAGGGCACCTTGAACTGGTGACACCCGGCTCAGAAGTCATCATTGACTTAGGGCAATTTGCAATGGTGATACTCGGCTCTGGTGTCATCACTGATTTAGGGGACCTTGCACTGGTGACACACGACTCAGGTGTCATCATTGACTTAGGGCGCCTTGCACTGGTACAAACGCATCAGTTGTAATCATTGACTTAGGGCACCTTGCACCGGTGACACCCGGCTCTGGTGTCATCATTGACTTAGCGGCACCTTGCACTTGTGACACCCGGCTCCGGTGTAATCATTTACTTAAGGCACCTTGTACCGGTGACAAAGGGCTCTTGTGTCATCATTGACTTAGGGCACCGTACACTGGTGACACTCGGCTCTGGTGTCATCACTGATTTAGGGGACCTTGCACTGGTGACACACGACTCAGGTGTCATCATTGATTTAGGGCACCTTGCACTGGTGACACACGGCTCAGGTGTCATCATTGACTTAGGGCACCTTGCACTAGTGACACCCGGGTCTGGTATAATAATTAACTTAGGGCACCTTGCTCTGGTGACACATGGCTCAGGTGTCATCTTTGACATAGGGAACCTTGCACTGGTGACACTTAACTCAGGTGTCATCATTGACTTAGGGCACCTTGCACTTGTGACACACGGCTCAGATTTCATCATTGACTTAGGGCACCTTGCACTGGTGACACACGACTCAGGTGTAATCATTAACTTTGGCCACCTTGCACTGGTGACACACGGCTCAGGTGTCATCATTGACTTAGGGCACCTTGCACTGGTGACACACGGCTCAGGTTTCATCATTGACTTAGGGCACCTTGCACTGGTGAAACACGGCTCAGGTTTCATCATTGACTTAGGGCACCTTGCACTGGTGACACACGACTCAGGTGTCACCATTGACTTAGGGCACCTTGCACTGGTGACACACGGCTCAGGTGTCATCATTGACTTAGGGCACCTTGCACTGGTGACACACGACTCAGGTGTCACCATTGACTTAGGGCACCTTGCACTGGTGACACACGGCTCAGGTGTCATCATTGACTTAGGGCACCTTGCACTGGTGACACACTGCTCAGGTGTTATCATTGACTTAGGGCAACTTGCACTAGTGACTACTGGCTCTAGTGTCATCATTGACTTAGGGGCACCTTGCACTAGTGACACCCGGCTCTGGTATAATAATTAACTTAGGGCACCTTGCTCTGGTGACACACGGCTCAGGTGTAATCATTGACATAGGGCGCCTTGCACTGGTGACACTTGCCTCAGGTGTCATCATTGACTTAGGGCACCTTGCACTTTTGACACACGGCTCAGATTTCATCATTGACTTAGGGCATCTTGCACTGGTGACACACGGCTCAGGTGTCATCATTGACTTAGGGCACCTTGCACAGGTGACACATGACTGAGGTGTCATCTTTGACTTAGGGCACCTTGCACTGGTGAAACACGGCTCAGGTGTCTAAATGACTTAGGGCACCTGGCATTGGTGACACACGATTCGGGTGTCATTATTGACATAGGGCACCTTGCACTGGTGACACACGACTCAGGTGTCATCATTGACTTAGGGCACCTTGCACTGGTGACACACGATTCAGGTGTCATTATTGACTTCGGGCACCTTGCACTGGTGACACACGACTCAGGTGTCATCATTGACTTAGGGCACCTTGCACTGGTGACACACGATTCAGGTGTCATCATTGACTTAGGGCACCTTGCACTGGTGACACACGATTCAGGTGTCATCATTGACTTCGGACACCTTGCACTGGTGACACACGGCTCAGGTGTCATCATTGACTTAGGGCACCTAGCAATGGTGACACAAAACTCATGTGTCATCATTGACTTAGGGCACCTTGCACTGGTGACACCCGGATCTGGTGTCATCATTGACTTAGGGGCACCTTGCACAGGTGACACGAGGCTCTGGTATATTCATTAACTTAGGGCACCTTGTACCGGTGACACACGGCTCTTGTGTCATCATTGACTTAGGGGCACCTTGAACTGGTGACACCCGGCTCAGAAGTCATCATTGACTTAGGTCACCTTGCTCTGTTGACACCTGGCTCTGTTGTCATCATTGACTAAGGGCACCTTGAACCGGTGACACCCGGCTCAGAAGTCATCATTGACTTAGGTCACCTTGCTCTGTTGATACCCGGCTCTGGTGTCATCATTGACTTATAGGCACCTTGCACTGGTGACACCCATCTCTGGTGTAATCAGTTAATTAGGGGCACCTTGCACCGGTGACACCCGGCTCTGGTGTCATCATTGACTTAGGGCAACTTGCACTGGTGACACACGATTCAGGTGTCATCATTGACTTAGGGCACCTTGCACTGGTGACCCCCGGCTCAGAAGTCATCATTGACTTAGATCACCTTGCTCTGTTGACACCTGGCTCTGGTGTCATCATTGACTTATAGGCACCTTGCACTGGTGACACCCAGCTCTGGTGTAATCAGTTACCTAGGGGCACCTTGCACCGGTGACACCCGGCTCTGGTGTCATCATTGACATAGGGGCACCTTGCACTGGTGACACCCGGCTCTGGTGTAATCATTTACTTAGGGCACCTTGTACCGGTGACAAAGGGCTCTTGTGTCATCATTGACTTAGGGCACCTTGCATTGGTGACACACGATTCAGGTTTCATTATTGACATAGGGCACCTTGCACTGGTGACACACTACTCAGGTGTCATCATTGTTTTAGAGCAGCTTGCACTGGTGACACACGGCTCAGGTGTCATCATTGACTTAGGGGCAGCTTGTACTGGTGACACACGGCTCTGGTATAATCATTAACTTAGGGCACCTTGTACTGGTGACACACGGCTCAGTTGTCATCATTGACTTAGGGCACCTTGCACTGGTGACACACGACTCAGGTGTCATCATTGACTTAGGGCACCTTGCTCTGGTGACACTCGGCTCTGGTGTCATCACTGATTTAGGGGACCTTGCACTGGTGACACACGACTCAGGTGTCATCATTGACTTAGGGCGCCTTGCACTGGTGACACACGGCTCAGGTGTTATCATTGACTTAGGGCACCTTGCAATGGTGACACATGGCTCAGGTGTCATCATTGACTTAGGGCACCTTGCACTGGTGACACACGACTCAGGTGTCATCATTGACTTAGGGCAACTTGCACTGGTGACACACGACTCATTTGTCATTATTGATTTAAAAGCAACTTGCACTGGTGACACACGGCTCAGGTGTCATCATTGACTTAGGGCACCTTGCACTGGTACACACGACTCAGGTGTAATCATTCACTTAGGGCACCTTGCACTGGTGACACACGGCTCAGGTGTCAAATTGACTTAGGGCACCTTGCATTGGTGACGCACGATTCAGGTGTCATTATTGACATAGAGCACCGTGCATTGGTGACACACGACTCAGGTGTCATCATTGACTTAGGGCACCTTGCACTGGTGACACACGATTCAGGTGTCATCATTGACTTAGGTCACCTTGCACTGGTGACACACGACTCAGGTGTCATCATTGACTTAGGGCACCTTGCACTGGTGACACACGATTCAGGTGTCATCATTGACTTAGGGCACCTTGCACTGGTGACTCCCGGCTCTGGTGTCATCATTGACTTAGGGGCACCTTGCACAGGTGACACGAGGCTCTGGTATATTCATTAACTTAGGGCACCTTGTACCGGTAACACACGGCTCTTGTGTCATCATTGACTTAGGGGCACCTTGAACTGGTGACACCCGGCTCAGAAGTCATCATTGACTTAGGTCACCTTGCTCTGTTGACACCTGCCTCTGGTGTCATCATTGACTAAGGGCACCTTGAACTGGTGACACCCGCCTCAGAAATCATCATTGACTTAGGTCACCTTGCTCTGTTGACAACCGGCTCTGGTGTCATCATTGACTTATAGGCACCTTGCACTGGTGACACCCAGCTCTGGTGTAATCAGTTACTTACGGGCACCTTGCACCGGTGACACTCGGCTCTGGTGTCATCACTGATTTAGGGGACCTTGCACTGGTGACACACGACTCAGATGTCATCATTGACTTAGGGCGCCCTGCACTGGTGACACACGCTCAGGTGTTATCATTGACTTAGGGCACCTTGCACTGGTGACACATGGTTCAGGTGTCATCATTGACTTAGGGCAGCTTGCACTGGTGACACATGGCTCTTGTGTCATCACTGACTTAGGGCACCTTGCACTGGTGACACACGGCTCAGGTGTCATTATTGACTTAGGGCACCTTGCAGTAGTGACACACGGCTCAGGTGTCATCATTAACTTAGGGCACCTTGCACTGGTGACACACGGCTCAGGTGTCATCATTGACTTAGGGCACCTTGCACTGGTGACATACGGCTCAGGTGTCATCATTGACTTAGGGCATCTTGCACTGGTGACTCACGATTCATGTGTCATCATTGACTTAGGGCACCTTTCACTGGTGACACACGGCTCAGGTGTCATCATTGACTTAGGGCACCTTGCACTGGTGACACACGACTCAGGTGTCATCATTGACTTAGGGCAGCTTGCACTGGTGACACACGGCTCAGGTTTCATCATTGACTTAGGGCACCTTGCACTGGTGACACGGCTCAGGTGTCATCATTGACTTAGGGCACCTTGCACTGGTGACACACGACTCAGGTGTCATCATTGACTTAGGGCACCTTGCACTGGTGACACACGACTCAGGTGTCACCATTGACTTAGGGCACCTTGCACTGGTGACACACGGCTCAGGTGTCATCATTGACTTAGGGCACCTTGCACTGGTGACACACGGCTCAGGTGTCATCATTGACTTAGGGCACCTTGCACTAGTGACTACTGGCTCTGGTGTCATCATTGACTTAGGGGCACCTTGCACTAGTGACACACGACTCAGGTGTCATCATTGACTTAGGGGAACCTTGCACTGGTGACACACGGCTCAGGTGTCATCATTGACTTAGGGGACCTTGCACTGGTGACACACGACTCAGGTGTCACCATTGACGTAGGGCACCTTGCACTGGTGACACACGGCTCTTGTGTCATCATTGACTTAGGGAACCTTGCACTGGTGACACACGGCTCAGGTGTCATCATTGACTTAGGGCACCTTGCACTAGTGACTACTGGCTCTGGTGTCATCATTGACTTAGGGGCACCTTGCACTAGTGACACCCGGCTCTGGTATAATAATTAACTTAGGGCACCTTGCTCTGGTGACACACGGCTCAGGTGTAATCATTGACATAGGGCACCTTGCACTGGTGACACTTGGCTCAGGTGTCATCATTGACTTAGGGCACCTTGCACTTGTGACACAAGGCTCAGATTTCATCATTGACTTAGGGCACCTTGCACTGGTGACACACGTCTCAGGTGTCATCATTGACTTAGGGGCAACTTGAACTGGTGACACCCGGCTCAGAAGTCATCATTGACTTAGGTCACCTTGCTCTGTTGACACCTGGCTCTGGTGTCATCATTGACTAAGGGCACCTCGAACTGGTGACACCCGGCTCAGAAGACATCATTGACTTAGGTCACCTTGCTCTGTTGATACCCGGCTCTGGTGTCATCATTGACATAGGGGCACCTTGTACTGGTGACACCCGGCTCTGGTATAATCATTAACTTAGGGCACCTTGTACTGGTGACACACGGCTCAGGTGTCATCATTTACTTAGGGCACCTTGCACTGGTGACACGGCTCAGGTGTCATCATTGACTTAGGGCACCTTGCACTGGTGACTCACGATTCAGGTGTCATCATTGACTTAGGGCACCTTGCACTGGTGACACATGGCTCTTGTGTCATCACTGACTTAGGGGACGTTGCACTGGTCACAACCGACTCAGGTGTCATAATTGATTTAGGGCAACTTGCACTGGTGACACACGGCTCAGGTGTCATTTTTAACTTAGGGCACCTTGCAGTAGTGACACAAGGCTCAGGTGTCATCATTAACTTAGGGCACCTTGCACTGGTGACACACGGCTCAGGTGTCATCATTGACTAAGGGCACCTTGCACTGGTGACATACGGCTCAGGTGTCATCATTGACTTAGGGCACCTTGCACTGGTGACTCACGATTCAGGTGTCATCATTGACTGAGGGCACCTTGCACTGGTGACACACGGCTCAGGTGTCATCATTGACTTAGGGCACCTTTTACTGGTGACACACGACTCAGGTGTCATCATTGACTTGGGCACCTTGCACTAGTGACACAACCCTCAGGTGTCATCATTGACTTAGGGCAGCTTGCACTGGTGACACACAGCTCAGGTGTCATCATTGGCTTAGGGTCACCTTGTACTGGTGACACCCGGCTCTGGTATAATCATTAACTTAGGGCACCTTGTACTGGTGACACACGGCTCAGGTGTCATCATTTACTTAGGGCACCTTGCACTGGTGACACGGCTCAGGTGTCATCATTGACTTAGGGCACCTTGCACTGGTGACTCACGATTCAGGTGTCATCATTGACTTAGGGCACCTTGCACTGGTTACACACGGCTCAGGTGTCATCATTGACTTAGGGGAACCTTGCACTGGTGACACACGGCTCAGGTGTCATCATTGACTTAGGGGACCTTGAACTGGTGACACACGACTCAGGTGTCACCATTGACTTAGGGCACCTTGCACTGGTGACACACGGCTCTTGTGACATCATTGACTTAGGGGACCTTGCACTGGTGACACACGACTCAAGTGTCTTCATTGACTTAGGGCACCTAGCACTGGTGACACACGACTCAGGTGTCACATTGACTTAGGGCACCTTGCACAGGTGACACGAGGCTCTGGTATATTCATTAACTTAGGGCACCTTGTACCGGTGACACACGGCTCTTGTGTCATCATTGACTTAGGGGCACCTTGAACTGTTGACACCCAGCTCAGAAGTCATCATTGACTTAGGTCACTTTGCTCTGTTGACACCTGGCTCTGGTGTCATCATTGACTAAGGGCAACTTGAACTGGTGACATCCGGCTCAGAAATCATCATTAACTTAGGTCACCTTGCTCTGTTGACACCCGGCTCTGGTGTCATCATTGACTTATAGGCACCTTGCACTGGTGACATCCAGCTCTGGTGTAATCAGTTACTTAGGGGCACCTTGCACCGGTGACACCCAGCTCTGGTGTCATCATTGACTTAGGGGCACCTTGCACTGGTGACACCCGGCTCTGGTGTCATCATTGACTTAGGGCACCTTGTACCGGTGACAAAGGGCTCTTGTGTCATCATTGACTTAGGGCACCTTGCACTGGTGATACTCGGCTCTGGTGTCATCACTGATTTAGGGGAACTTGCACTGGTGACACACGACTCAGGTGTCATCATTGACTTAGGGCGCCTTGCACTGGTGACACACGGCTCAGGTGTTATCATTGACTTAGGGCACCTTGCACTGGTGACACATGGCTCAGGTGTCATCATTGACTTAGGGCACCTTGCACTGGTGACACACGACTCAGGTGTCATCATTGACTTAGGGCAACTTGCACTGGTGACACACGACTCATTTGTCATTATTGATTTAAAAGCAACTTGCACTGGTGACACACGGCTCAGGTGTCAT
>CAXITT010000350.1:555797-599225 GCA_964033795.1 Lymnaea stagnalis
GTGGTATCATTGACTTTGGGATCCGTGCACTGGTGACACACGACTCAAGTGTCATCATTGACTTAGGGCAACTTGCACTGTTGACACACGGCTCATGTGTCATCATTGACTTAGGGCACCTTGCACTGGTACACACGACTCAGGTGTAATCATTCACTTAAGGCACCTTGCTCTGGTGAAAAAATGGCTCAGATGTCATTATTGACTTAGGGCACCTTGCACTGGTGACACATGGCTTAGGTGTCTTCATTGACTTAGGGCACCTAGCACTGGTGACACACGACTCAGGTGTCATCATTGACCTAGGGCACCTTGAACTGGAGACACATGGCTCAGGTGTCATCATTGACTTAGGGCACCTTGCACTGGTGACAACCGGCTCAGGTGTTATCATTGACTTAGGGCACCTAGCACTGGTGACAAACGATTCAGGTGTCACCATTGACTTAGGGCACCTTATACTGGTGACACACGGCTCAGGTGTTATCATTGACTTAGGGCACCTTGCACTGGTGACACATGAATGAGGTGTCATCTTTGACTTAGGGCACCTTGCACTGGTGACACATGGCTCAGGTGTCATCATTGACTTAGGGCACCTTGCACTGGTGACACACGATTCAGGTGTCATTATTGACTTAGGGCACCTTGCACTGGTGACACACGACTCATGTGTCATCATTGACGTAGGGCACCTTGCACTGGTGACACACGGCTCAGGTGTTATCATTGACTTAGGGCACCTAGCAATGGTGACACACGACTCATGTGTCATCATTGACTTAGGGCACCTTGCACTGGTGACATCCGGCTCTGGTGTCATCATTGACTTAGAAGCACCTTGCACAGGTGACATGAGGCTCTGGTATATTCATTAACTTAGGGTACCTTGTACCGGTGACACACGGCTCTTGTGTCATCATTGACTTAGGGGCACCTTGAACTGGTGACACTCGGCTCAGAAGTCATCATTGACTTAGGTCACCTTGCTCTGTTGACATCCGGCTCTGGTGTCATCATTGACTTATAGGCACCTGGCACTGGTGACACCCAGCTCTGGTTTAATCAGTTACTTAGGGGCACCTTGCACCGGTGACACCCGGCTCTGGTGTCATCATTGACTTAGGGCACCTTGCACTGGTGACACATGGCTCTTTTGTCATCACTGACTTAGGGCACCTTGCACTGGTGACACACGATTCAGGTGTCATCATTGACTTAGCGCACCTTGCACTGGTGACACACGACTCAGGTGTCATCATTGACTTAGGGCACCTTGCACTGGTGACACACGGCTCAGGTGTCATCATTGACTTAGGGCACCTAGCAATGGTGACACACGACTCATGTGTCATTATTGACTTAGGGCACCTTGCACTGGTGACACCCGGCTCTGGTGTCATCATTGACTTAGGGCACCTTGCAAAGGTGACACGAGGCTCTGGTATATTCATTAACTTAGGGCACCTTGTACCGGTGACACACGGCTCTTGTGTCATCATTGACTTAGGGGCACCTTGAACTGGTGACACCCGGCTCAGAAGTCATCATTGACTTAGGTCACCTTGCTCTGTTGACACCTGGCTCTGGTGTCATCATTGACTAAGGGCACCTTGAACTGGTGACACCAGGCTCAGAAGTCATCATTGACTTAGGTCACCTTGCTCTGTTGACAAACGGCTCTGGTGTCATCAGTGACTTATAGGCACCTTGCACTGGTGACACCAAGCTATGGTGTAATCAGTTACTTAGGGGCACCTTGCACCGGTGACACCCGGCTCTGGTGTCATCATTGACTTAGGGGCAACTTGCACTGGTGACACCCTGCTCTGGTGTAATCATTTACTTAGGGCACCTTGTACCGGTGACAAAGGGCTCTTGTGTCAACATTGACTTAGTGCACCTTGCACTGGTGACACTCGGCTTTGGTGTCATCACTGATTTAGGGGACCTTGCACTGGTGACACACGACTCAGGTGTCATCATTGACTTAGGGTGCCTTGCACTGGTGACACACGGCTCAGGTGTTATCATTGACTTAGGGCACCTTGCACTGGTGACACATGGCTCAGGTGTCATCATTGACTTAGGGCACCTTGCACTGGTGACACCTGGCTCTGGTGTCATCACTGACTTAGGGCACCTTGCACTGGTGACAACCGACTCAGGTGTCATCATTGACTTAGGGCGCCTTGCACTGGTGACACACGGCTCAGGTGTCATCATTGACTTAGGG
Source organism: Lymnaea stagnalis (assembly GCA_964033795.1). Lineage (NCBI taxonomy): Eukaryota > Metazoa > Mollusca > Gastropoda > Lymnaeidae > Lymnaea > Lymnaea stagnalis. Next base: position 558,034 of record CAXITT010000350.1, read on the forward strand.
CACCTTGCAGTAGTGACACACGGCTCAGGTGTCATCATTAACTTAGGGCACCATGCACTGGTGACATACGGCTCAGGTGTCATCATTGACTTAGGGCACCTTGCACTGGTGACTAACGATTCAGGTGTCTTCATTGACTTAGGGCACCTTGCATTGGTGACACACGGCTCAGGTGTCATCATTGACTTAGGGCACCCTGCACTGGTGACACACGACTCATGTGTCATCATTGACTTGGGCACCTTGCACTGGTGACAATACTCAGGTGTCATCATTGACTTAGGGCACCTTGCACTGGTAACACACGGCTCAGGTGTCATCATTGACTTAGGGCACCTTGCACTGGTGACACACGACTCAGGTGTCATCATTGCCTTAGGTCACCTTTCACTGGTGACACATGGCTCAGGTGTCATCATTGACTTAGGGCACCTTGCACTGTTGACACACGACTCAGGTGTCATCATTGACTTAAGGCACCTTGCACTGGTGACACACGGCTCAGGTGTCATCAGTGACTTAGAGCACCTTTGCACTGTTGACACACGGCCTAGGTGTCATCATTGACTTAGGCCACATTGCACTGGTGACACCTGGCTCTGGTGTCATCATTGACTTAAGGGCACCTTGCACTGGTGACACATGGCTCAGTTTTCCTCATTGACTTAGGGCACCTTGCACTGGTGACACCCCGCACAGAAGTCATCATTGACTTAGGTCACCTTGCTCTGTTGACATACGGCTCTGGTGTCATCATTGACTTAGGGGCACCTTGCACAGGTGACACCCGGCTCTGGTGTCATCATTGACTTAGGGGCACCTTGCACTGGTGACACCCGGCTCTGGTGTAATCATTTACTTAGGGCACCTTGTACCGGTGACACACGGCTCTTGTGTCATCGTTGACTTAGGGCACCTTGCACTGGTGACACACGACTCAGGTGTCATCAGTGACTTAGGGGCACCTTGCTCTGGTGACACCTGGCTCTGGTGTCATCATTGATTTAGGGCACCTTGCACTGGTGACACACGGCTTAGGTGTCATCATTGACTTAGGGCACCTTGCACTGGTGACACACGACTCAGGTGTCATCATTGACTTAGGGCACCTTGCACTGGTGACACATGACTCAGGTGTCATCATTGACTTAGGGCACCTTGCACTGTTGACACACGACTCAGGTGTCATCATTGACTTAAGACACCTTGCACTGGCGACACACGGCTCAGGTGTCATCAGTGACTTAGGGCACCTTCACTGGTGACACATGGCTCAGGTGTCATCATTGACTTAGGGCACCTTGCACTGGTGACACACGGCTCAGGTGTCATCATTGACTTAGGGCACCTTGCACTGGTGACACACGACTCAGGTGTCATCATTGCCTTAGGTCACCTTTCACTGGTGACACATGGCTCAGGTGTCATCATTGACTTAGGGCACCTTGCACTGGTGACACCATACTCTTGTATGTATGTCAAAGATCTTGAACGAGACCGATATCATCAGGCATTCTACAATTTACATTTTTCCATGTGCAGTTCGTGTGGGTGTCACCTAAAGTTATATTAGAAGTTAATAAGAATATATATATATATATATATATATAACGCGGAGTTATTCTTCGTTCCTTTTGTTTAATTTTAGTTTTTAAAAAATATTCGGGTCATTTTCAGTTTAAAAAAAAAAACAACGCATTTTTTTGTGCTAACACCGTCAGCAGGAAATAAGACTAACAGCTATTGGCCGTTGCGTCTCGAGCTCAATAAACCAACCGGAATATTATCTTTTAGAGCATTGTGTTGTTAATACTACATGCCAATGTGCTTGCCTAAGACTTTTTCCTCATCCTTGAGAAAGAAATCACAGGACCATAACATGTATATTTAATTTACGTTAACGCACGTAAGCAATTGAATGGATTACCTTGATGACTTTTATTTTGAAGGCAAGCCAGCAAGCCCCCCCGCCCCCCCATTGGCCAAACTACTCTTTGGAGCTGAAAGCTACGCTGACACTTACCCAGGGGTAAACGGGTGTGTTAAATATATAAAAGCATTTACAAAAAAAAAAAGAAAATGGAGACTTCAGCGAAGGAATGGTTGAGAAGAAAATAGTATCCCGGTGGATTGTTACGTTTTCATTCATTGTTGGGATATGCGTGGTGATCAATGATAATTGTTGGTCTAAAGAATGGGGTCGTCATTTAGAATGAAGTGTCATAGAAAAAGTATGCGAACTTAAAGCTCGTTTTAAGGCTAATGGCAATATAATAAATGTAGTGGACGCGGTAGTCCTTTGTAATTGACGCTGTTATGCGAGAAGTAGGGCAGGGCAAAAGAACCAACACAAATATATAATTTTAACCTTCCTATTCATGGATATATTTTATCTGTAGAACTTATACAAGTTCCAGCGCCAAATTAAAGAAGAAGAATCGGTCAACACATAACAACCAAAAGGATTTGCAATCTCATAGTCTTAGTTACTTTATGTACGAAACTCCTCTGTTATGACTACGTGTTTCATTATGTTATATGTGTTTCAATATGTCATGCTCGGAATCGGAAGATCAATTATCGTATTCTTTTCCTTATGAATTATGAGAGGTTTTTTTTTTACGAAGTTGGCAGGAGCTATTAAGCCCTCAAGACGTTACGTACGTGCTGTCATTGACAATGAAGACAATCAATTTCTATCGGGCCAAAGCATGTCTTGTGACACTGCATATTTAAACTAAATGTAAATCGGTGTTCCACCCAGGAGGTTGCGCGCTCCGCGGGCAGGTCTTGTGATGCACCACCAAGCATGACCCTGGTTGATCAACCCCGACAGGACGGATAGTCAATGAAGCGTGGTCTCATGCAACCTTTGCTCTAAATGCACGCAGATCGATGACATTATTTAATTTAATGCACAGAGCAAAGTCAAAACAATAAATTTCAAAATCTTTTTTCCTGGTATTATTCCTATTTTTATCATAATCATTGACTGAAATATTATTTTAAATTGTGCTTCATGCATTAAGATTATTTTTTCTGTTTTTACTATTTAAGCAATACGTCTAATGAAAGCAATAGTATTAAACTATATGATACTAGTACATATGACACGATGTTATCGGAATGATAATGGTAGGCACTTTGCAATAATTTTTACGTGCTATGCAAAAGCTCATTACAATTCATTATCTTATAAGAATTATTTCTGTAATGATGTTTACATTTCAAACAATATTAAAAATTTTAAAAAGTATTTTTCTTCTATGTATTTCACGTCTACTAACCCACTTTTTCGCGCCCCTAAACTACAATTGTTTTTCCCTAAAGATGACTATACATTTTAAAAAATCTAAATGATCACTGATTAAATGGTTATTGTCACTAAAGTAATTTAATTGATGGCTAATTTCTATGCTAGAGAAATACTTTTGATGTCAAGAGTTTTCCAGTTGTTAAATGTTTGGCCTACACTTCCTCTTTTTGTGCCCCACAACTACAATATTTTTTTTCATAAAATTGCGAAAACTTTATCTTAAGTTTAGAAGAAAAAAAATCTATGTAATATTTAAAAAAAAAATTTGTATAAGGAAAAATGATATCTTCATTTAAAATTAACCAAACTGTGGCCTATTTGTTCTACTATATGTTCGAAAAATAGTAAAACAATGAGTAAAACAATGAGTTTTTTAAATCTAAATAAGGATAACTTAACCATTTTTTTTACGTTTATAACAGCATCGAGTGTCCTTTTTTAAAAAGATGTTATTAAACTCATAAAAATATACACCCACTTTCTCTCTAGCAATTAAAGTATTCATGTATATATATATATTTTTGAAAGAAAGTCATAACCAATCTGTGTTCACACTCGTGAACTATAAATAAATAAAAAGATTGCTCTATTTTTAAAATTTCATATTTAGTAGTCTTCCCAAAATAAGTAATAAGATTGTTTGTTTGCGCCTAAAGTGTACATTTTTTTTTCAGATATATTTGTCTTTGGTTGAATTTTATGTATATTTTTAACCAGTTTATGCCATTTAGATTATTTTACGGTAACACCTAGGCACTTTTATGTCTCTACTTGCCCAATTCTGTAAAAAAAATAATAATTAAAGTGTCAGATTTTCTATCCGGTGATTCCCTTATGGAAATTGACAACCGTGCCTTTATTTACGTAGACAACATTAGAACCGCTGAGAGCAGTTAGGTAAAATTGATCCCCAGGACCACATGTCTTTTTGTAACAGCAGAGACACGTCTCAATGGGCGTTCTGTAGCAGTGTCGTAAGTCATAGCACGGGGCCGTATCGTTGCGCGGCCATCCTCTGATTAATGATTTGTAACCTGTCTTGGGGAATTGCCGACAGAACACCAACATCACGCGAAGACTGTTTAAGCCTTTTCACACGCAGAACACTTCACCAGGATCAGGGGCATATCCCATGAGCCCCACACGCGTGTATTTAACCTTTTACAAAACCAGGAACGAACATAGAAACGAAGCCATTGTTTCTTTTTTTTGTTTCTGTCTGGTTTTTGCGCCCATTTTTATTTTTTCGGTGTTTTTTTTAGGTAGGATATCTGTATACAGGGGCGTAGCGAGGAGGGTGCGGGGGGTGCGGACCGCACCGGGTGACACCATTTTAGGGGTGACACCCACATGAAAAAACTGCATATTTACATAGAACACACTTCTCGCTCTCGAGATTCATAAAAGAAAAACAGATCATATATACATTTTTCACAAATCTAACAAATCCCAATGCGTGCTTTATTAAAAGTTCAAGGTTGCTTCGTCAAAATAAGATGACCCTATGTTTAGGTCAGAAAACACATTCATTATTCCACGCCGATTGAAGTGTTCGGTAACTTCCGTAAGTGACAAGAGGCTATATTTATCTAAATTCTGAGAAATAGGGCTTTCCATTGATACCAAATACGGTGCGGTCGGACGATTCTAAGCATAAGAATGGGTACAAAATAAAAACATTAAACATTAATTTTTACCCATTTATAGTGTTCAAATTTTTTTATTTTACACAATTTTCAACTTTTTAATGATTCATTCTTATTTAAATTTAAATAATTTTTTTCCCCAATAGACATATATAATAGTAAACATCAAAACCCAGAAATACTCAAACATTAATATTTTCCATAATTCGTCACTGGTATTGCGGTAGGGGTTGGTTTATTCACTGGTCAGTCAGAAATTGTATTGTTTTTGCTGCAGATTGTTTGCTGTTAATGTTACAGAAACTGCATACAAATGTGTTACTGGCTTTGATAAGTGGTGGAAACTGAGCCCAAAATTACAAAATCATGAGGCATCGGAAGAGCACCTAAGTTACCTTGAAAAGTGGAAAGCATTGGCAGCAGGACTTACGACACACAAAAAGTTAATGCATATCCTGCACAGGTTACTGGATATCACATTGCTTCTTGCAAAGTAAAATCTGGCATTACGTGGCCACAACGAAGTTGAGTCTTTACTTAATTTTTCTTGAAATGGTTGACATGTTATCTAAATATGACCCAGTGCTAAAAGAGCACCACATGAGACTAAAGACGAGTACATATACAGAAAAAGCATCCGCATCTTACCTTACACAAGAAACCCAAATGATTTTAAAAATGTTCTCGCACATCATGTGAATTAGATTCTTTTCATGGATTTAAAGGCTGCAAGGTATTTTGAAATTATGTTCGAAAGTACACCTGAAATATCACACAGTGATCAGATGTCCGAAGTGATCAGATGTCCGAAGTGATCAGATGTCCGAAGTGATCAGATGTCCGAAGTGATCAGATGTCCGAAGTGATCAGATGTCCGAAGTGATCAGATGTCCGAAGTGATCAGATGTTCGAAGTGATCAGATGTCCGAAGTGATCAGATATGTGAAAATCAACAATGAGAAAGTTGAAGTGACAGATGTGTTCTTGCATTTTTCCCGTTAAGAGGGAAAAAAGCTGATGACCTCAGCTCTGAAATTCTTAAAAATCTAAAACTTTATAGACTAGAAATAATGATGTTCAGAGCTCAAGGTTACGATAATGCTGCCACAATGTCTGGAATCCATGGAGGTGTTGAGGCCATTATGAACATACATATTAAAAGAATGCAATTCTTAATATATGTGTGGGCAATTCACTTAACCTGTGTGGTCAACATTCTTTTGCAGAAAAAGCTTCATGTATTACATTTTTCGGTACTCTTGAAAGAATATTTTCCTTGTTTGCTGCATCCACTCATCGATGGAATGTTCTAATTGAACACACCAATTGAACTGAAGAGCTCATCATGCTGCTGTTAAAACAGTGAAAGATGAGTTTGATGAATGTGCGGCGGTGATTGAAACTCTGTGTAATCCTCTTGAATATTCAGATACAAAATGTACTGCACAATGTCTTTTACATGCTGTCTGTGATTTCAGGTTTATATGCTACCTTTACCTTTGGGCTGATCTACTCGAGGAAGTTAATCTTACACAGCAGTATCTGCAGACTAAAGGCTTTACTCTTGACAAAGTGGTGAGAAACCAAGGGGCCTAAAGATTGTTTCTCCAAGTGAAGCGACGTCGCTTGGTGTAACATGCTATTGAAAAGGCACTTTTAAAATCAGATCAATATGGAATTTCGGTAGAGAGAAGAATAAGGTTGAAGAAGCGAATGGCAGGAGAACAATTAATTGATGCTGGACTCTTTCTGCGAGAAGAAAACAGTAGGGGGATCCTGGCTTGTATTGATCGCTTTCATTCTGAAGGCCAGATCAGATCATTAGCGACCAAGGAAGTAGCAGATACGTTTGGTACTGTTTGACACAAGAGTCTAGTTTCAGCAAGTGAAGAAGAGTTATTGGTTTCTGTTCCAAAATTAACCTCTTTCTATGATGAGTCATTAGAAGATGAACTTTTAAAAGGAATACCAAAGCTTAGAAGAGATCTAAGGGCAGCTGATATTGAATTTCACAAATTCAAGGACTGGTCAGTATTTGATGTTTTGAAATTCATAGCCGAATGGGACCTCCTAGAATCTCCTCCAATACTCTCACTAAGCTTTTAATTTTTTCTTACACTATGTGTGTATGTGGCTTCTTGCGCCCGGAGCTTATCAAAAAGTAAGCTTATCAAGAAATATGTATTATCCACCATGGAAAAGACTAGGCTTTCTGATGCGGCTCTGCTATTAATTGGAAGTGATACAGTAAATGAAATTGATTTCGATCAAGAGATTGACAGGTTTGCAGCTTTGAAGACACGGAAAGGACAATTTGAAATAAAGTAAATTGAATGTAAAAATAACTATAACTTAACGTTGTTGCAGATTTTAAGACATTGACCTCATGAACTTCGATGTATGTGATTTTGTTCTTGTCATTGTTATACAGTGGATTTATTTTAACAAGTAGAAATCCATCATTGAAGTTTTTTTGTTTTTTTTGAGGGGGTGGAGGGGGGTGACACCATGAGTTTACCGCACCGGGTGACACCAACCCTAGCTAGGCCCCTGCCTGTATATATATTATGTAAATGTAATTTATACTTATTGAAACGTTTTGTTGTTATAGTGATAGAGGCAGGTTCCAAAACGTTTACTTGTGTATTTTGTAAAATTATTGTTAAACATAAATATGTATTGTTATATTGACACAAATTTTTCGTGTTTTATTAATCTATATATCAACAAACATTTCAGAAAATCTTTCATAATTACCGAAATCTCAACCCTTTTGAAAAAAAAAAAAACTCATTACTACAGCAAGGATTAAAAAAGAGAAGAAATATTTAAAAAAATAAAGTAAACATATAGGTCAAGAGTTACATTTCATTTAACAATCTTTGGGAAAAGATTTCCTGTTCATATTGTTACGCACTGACTTGTATTGGGAGAAATTAATCTCCTATTTTAATTTTAATTGGCTCGTTGTAAACAGTGCCTAACAAAGGACGATACCATATAATCAACAATATTAAAGATACGACCCAAAACTGTTTCTAGTTACAATTAATTAAGATTTATTATGTCTTAAGATAATTACAAAATAAAATAAAATAAAATTACAATCTTCAACTTACAGTATGGCAGATGTCGTACCGGTACACAGTTAATACAATTAGAAATAATGATGCCAATAAATAATGCGAAATAAACACATATAAGTAGGAGCACACAAATACACAAAGAATAAAACACGCCTCGTAATTGTTAAGAGAATCTATCTCAAAATCTCCGTCCCTCCTCCGTGCCTGTCAATCCCTTATATAGGTGGGTCTACCGACGCCCAAGCCCTGCCTTCGAGACATTTCGAGAAAAATCCCAATCATTCTACCAAATACTATTTGGAACAGATTAATTATTTTTATTCGTTGGCGGCGTCAACAAGTTACTTCAAAGGCCTAAGCCACACCCCTTTGTGAACACAGCGTCTCATGCGGGGTCAATCAGAGGGCACGCACGAGAAAATATGATGTAAACAAGCTCTCTATAACAATATTGACTGCTATAAACAAAGTGTTAATTTTATGTTGCCTCTCCCTGAACAAAATGTCATCTTTATGTTGTCTTTCCATAAACAAAATGTCATCTTTATGTTGTCTTCCCATAAACAAAATGTCATCTTTATGTTGTCTTTCCATAAACAAAATGTCATCTTTATGTTGTCTTTCCTTAAACAAAATGTCATCTTTATGTTGTCTTTCCATAAACAAATTGTTATCTGTATGTTGTCTCTCAATAAACACAATGTTATTTTTTATGTTTTCTCTCCATGAACAAAGGGTTATTTTTGTTTTCTCTCTATTAACAAAGTTTTATTTTATTGTTGTCTTTCCATTAACTAAGTTTTATCTTTAAGTTTCTTACCATAAATTAAGTATATTTGTATGTTGTCTCTCTCTATAAACTAATGTATCTTTATGTTGTCTCTCCATAAGCCAACTGTATCTTAAGTTTCTCTCCATAAACTAAGTGTTCCTTATTGTTTTCCTTCCATAAACTAAGTGTATCTTTATGTTTTCCCTCTATAAACTAAGTGTTTTTAAGGAGTACCTCCATAAACTATGTATATTTTTATGTTGTCCCTCTATAAACTGTTATCTTTATGTTGTCTGTCCATAAACAAAGTTTTATCTATGTTGTCTCTCCATAAACTAAGTTTTTTCATTTTGTAGTCGCTCCATAAATTAAGTGTTATCTTTATGTTGTCTCTCCATACACAAAATGTTATCTTTATTTTGGCTTTCATAAACCAAGTGTATCTTAAGTTGTCTCTCCATAAACTAAGTGTATCTCTATGTTGTCTCTCTATAAACTTGGTGTATCTTTATGTTTTCTATCCATAAACTAAGTGTATCTTTATGTCGTCTCTCCGTAAACTAATTGTATATTTATCTTGTTCCTTCATGGACTAAGGGTATTTTTATGTTTTCTATCCATAAACTAAGTGTATCTTTATGTTGTTTTTATCTATCTCTGGTCGATGTTGAAGATTTCATAGTCAAAGCTTCAGTTGTTTCATTTGTTAAAACCCTCAGATTTACCCCGACTTAAATCTACGTCTATGTCTGAATTAAAAGAGCTGGAACAGAAAATCTTTTTAGATAACGTCGAAAAAGAGACGATAGAATCAACGATAGATTCATTAGCTTCAGCTGAAAATGTGCACTAATTTTTGTAAACATTTATTTGAGTGACCTGCTCGTCTAAGACATGTACTTTGTTGTGGCTACAAAGAAGGTAGGCTATTTGTCCACACCATTCAACTCTGAGACATGTACTTTGTTGTAGCTACAAAGAAGGTAGGCTGTCTTGTCCACATCATTCAAGTTTGAGACATGTACTTTGTTGTGGCTACAAAGAAGGTAGGCTATTTGTCCACATCATTCAAGTTTGAGACATGTTCTTTGTTGTAGCTACAAAGAAGGTAGGCTGTCTTGTCCACATCATTCAAATATGAGACATGTTCTTTGTTGTAGCTACAAAGAAGGTAGGCTGTCTTGCCCACATCATTCAAATCTGAGACATGTTCTTTGTTGAAGTTACAAAGTAGTTAGGCTGTCTTGTCAACATCATTCAAGTCTGAGACATGTACTTTGTTGAAGCTACAAAGAAGGTATGCTGTCTTGTCCACATCATTCAAATCTGAGACATGTTCTTTGTTGTAGCTACAAAGAAGGTAGGCTGTCTTGTCCACATCATTCAAGTCTGAGACATGTTCTTTGTTGTAGCTACAAAGAAGGTATGGCGTCTTGTCCACATCATTCAAATCTGAGACATGTTCTTTGTTGTAGTTACAAAGAAGGTAGGCTGTCTTGTCCACATCATTCAAGTCTGAGACATGTACTTTGTTGTAGCTACAAAGAAGGTAGGCTGTCTTGTCCACATCATTCAAATCTAAGAGATGTTCTTTGTTGTAGCTACAAAGAAGGTAGGCTGCCTTAATTGTAGATCTGTACTCCACTCTTAAGAGAACTAATTTTCATACATTGCAGATCTATTCAACACGATTAAGAGGTAAATTTACAACACATAACAGAAAAAAAAATCGTTTTAACTTAAAAGCACACTATCTCATTAATGTCTCAAGTAACGATTTGTTTCTTTACAATCGTCCACGCCTTAGGCATAATTAGATCAAATTGTAACTGGATACTACCTATTTTCAAAAATAAGATTTAATTTATATTACATTTTCAAAGTAGTCTTTATTTAACAAAAATGTATATTAGGTGTTAATATGTATGTTTTGTTTTCATTGTCAATAATACAGTGGGACTGCATTAAAGTAGAAGAGTTTATTACTTTTTTTACATCCCATGCCATCACACGGTTAGCTCTTACAATACGTCAAAACACGGTCACCCCTTAAAATATACTCTCTTTATGTCACCATGTGTTCCATTTTTACAAAAACTATCTAACGATGTCACCACGTGATCACTTCTTACAAAACTATCTAACGATATCATCACACGATCACTTCTTACGATAGCTTTTCACGATGTAATTATGCGATATACTCGTACTTTAATCTCTCATGATGTAAACCCATGTACTGCTCTCACAGTAACCTTTTACGATGTAATCACATGAACATCATTCGCAATATCCTCTTACGATGTAATCACATGAACATCTTTCGCAATATCCTCTTACGATGTAATCACATGAACAACTTTCGCAATATCCTCTTACGATGTAATCACATGAACACCTTTCGCCATATCCTCTTACGATGTAATCACATGAACATCTTTCGCAATATCCTCTTACGATGTAATCACATGAACATCTTTCGCAATATCCTCTTACGATGTAATCACATGAACATCTTTTGCAATATCCTCTTACGATGTAATCACATGAACATCTTTCGCAATATCCTCTTACGTTGTAATCAAATGAACATCTTTCGCAATATCCTCTTACGATGTAATCACATGAACATCTTTTGCAAGATCCTCTTACGATGTAATCACATGAACATCTTTCGCAATATTTTCTCTTACGATGTTATCATATGAACATATTTCGCAATATCCTCTTACGATGTAATCACATGAACATCTTTCGCAATTTCCTCTTACGATGTTATCACATGAACATCTTTCGCAATATCCTCTGACATTGTAATCACATGAACATCTTTAGCATTATCCTCTTACGATGTTATCACATGAACATCTTTCGCAATATCCTCTTACGATGTTATCACATGAACATCTTTCGCAATATCCTCTTACATTGTAATCACATTAACATATTTCGCAATGTCCTCTTACGATGTTATCACATGAACATCTTTCGCAATATCCTCTTACGATGTAATCACATCAACATCTTTCGGAATATTCTCTTACATTGAAATCACATGAACATATTTCGCAATATCCTCTTACGATTTTATCACATGAACATCTTTCGCAATATCCTCTTACGATGTTATCACATGAACATCTTTCGCAATATCCTCTTACGATTTTATCACATGAACATCTTTCGCAATATCCTCTTACGATGTAATCACATCAACATCTTTCGCAATATCCTCTTACGATGTAATCACATGAACATCTTTCGAAATATCCTCTTACGATGTAATCACATGAACATCTTTTGCAATATCCTCTTACGATGTAATCACATGAACATCTTTCGCATTATCCTCTTACGATGTAATCAAATGAACATCTTTCACAATATCCTTTTTCGATGTAATCACATGAACATCTTTCGCAATATCCTCTTACGATGTAATCACATGCACATCTTTTGCAATATCCTCTTACGATGTAATCACATGATATCTTTCGCAATATTTTCTCTTACGATGTTATCACATGAACATCTTTCACAATATCCTCTTACGATGTAATCACATGAACATCTTTCGCATTATCCTCTTACGATGTAATCAAATGAACATCTTTCGCAATATCCTTTTACAATGTAATCACATGAACATCTTTCGCAATATCCTCTTACGATGTAATCACATGAACATCTTTTGCAATATCCTCTTACGATGTAATCACATGAACATCTTTCGCAATATTTTCTCTTACGATGTTATCACATGAACATCTTTCGAAATATCCTCTTACGATGTAATCACATGAACATCTTTCGCAATATCCTCTTACGATGTTATCACATGAACATCTTTCGCAATATCCTCTGACATTGTAATCACATGAACATCTTTCGCAATGTCCTCTTACGATGTTATCACATGAACATCTTTCGCAATATCCTCTTACGATGTAATCACATGAACAACCCTCACAATACCATCTAACGAGGTTTTGTTAAATCCGATAATTTAAAAGATATTTCAAATAGTGGGCAGATTTTTTTTGTGTGTAAATTTACGGAGGTGTTTTTAAATTTATTAGAGGTACAAAAAAAAGTATTTGAGTGGTGCGAAACAGGTTATTGTCAGTCCATGTAAAAAAAAAGCAAATAAATATTTATTTCAACTAAACTATGTTATAAATGTAAACATTGTTACATGGATACTTTAAAAAACAATGAATTATCATCAATCATTTCCAAGATATACATTTCATGGATTTGGATTATTAGGGTTGTTTGTTTTTTTTATGAGTATACAAAAGATCAAAACCTGTGTCAGTTATATAAGGCCCAAATTGTATTGTTAGATGTATCGCCAAATATCAATCATTATTTACCCGGTAACAGCGGATCATATATTCCAGTAAGATAATATCCCCCCCCCCTCCCGGGCTCTGGTTAACCCGGACGTCCCATTATGGCATGTCTATTAAGAGGCCTTTACACCGACCCCCTGGCGTCATACAGGGGCACAACAATACCACGTAGGAGACCTGCGGACAAAAGGCACAGGTCTTGCTTGAATCTGCGTTAGAAACAATACAGCCGCGTGGTTCTTACCCAGTAAAGTTGCGAATCACGCCAGAAACAGGTCGGGATCTTGTTGCATGCGTTGCCGTTCTTTGGTATGAGGCATGGGTGGATTGTGTCAGCCCATGCCAATGATTGTATCAAACAGCTTGTGATGGAACTGTTGCTATGCGGCCATTATCCCCAGCTGCGATGTGACCTGATCACACAGTAGAAACCACGTGTAGAAATCCTTATGAGAGGGCGTCTGGCGCCATCCCCGGGATGGGAAGGTGTGAGTTTAGAGACGTTCAAATAGATCAATCCCAGCCAAAGTAAAGATCGACTGCAGGTTCTGTGAGAACAGCACCACCAGCCGACCAGGTGTTTCTTCCTCTTTGATGCCGCCCTACTCGCATGGCCAGTCTAGTGGAAGGTGGGTGGGGCTGTCTCAGTGGCACGTCGAGAATTACGCTAGATGGGTTTGGGGGCAAGAGGTGGTATGTTGAGGAAGACTAAATGAGATCTGGCGCGATAGTTTGTTGCTTTTCTAAAGAGAGTTAGTTAGTGGGATAAGAAACTTGTATTGATCCAAATAATGGAAATGAGTTTTCTGGTTATAGTGTTCTTAATATTTTTTAAGGAAATTTTTTTTTTTGTATAACATTTAAAGAAAACTGACTATTCAATATCTTGCCATTTTCTATAAATATTATGGGATGCCGAAGTGCACTGCCCTGAAATCTTTTTCTATATTTCTATCTTGCAGTTGTCCTATAATATGTTATATATTTCAGAAACAAAGTCTTTTTAGGAATTGAGCATGTTTCTTTTTAAAAGATGAAATTTCTTTTTAATATAAAATAAAGATTTAATTGAAACTTTGCCAATGTAAATAGACGGTGGAACACCTTTATTCGAAACAGTATTAATCAATTGAAAGCAAACCTGTATTGCCTAGCTATCCGTTTTATGCTATATCAATAGTTTAAAATAAAAAAAAAACAATCTCCTTTTATCTTCTACATACTACATTAATAGCTTACAATCTAAATTTCCTAGCTGTCCTCTACATACTACATCAATATATTTCAATCTAAATTGCGTAGCCCTCTTCTACATACTCCATAAAAAGAGTACAAAATTAATTGATTAAATATAATCTACAACATACATCAACGGTTTACATCATGCTCTTCAAAGAAAAAAAAGTATATTAATTTAACACAAATTTTCCTCCAAAATAACCTGAAAAAACATTCATAGAAAGGATTTATATCTCGCTAGGACTACACAAGACAGTGATTGGGACATTTTTAGTGATACTCTTGAATTTATCATTATCTATGTTAAGAAGAGAGACATACAGCTTTGGATGTACCATGTAACTATATGTACTTTGTGATACCTGTTGCAGACTTGGATGAATTATATAAATGTGTATTCCTTGTATTACATGTTGCAGACTTGGATGCATTATAGAAATGTGTGTACATTGTGATACCTGATGCATACTTGGATGCATGCTGTAAATCTGTGTACACTGTGATACCTGATATGGACTTGTTACTTGAACATTTCCGTATTTCGCAACTTATGAGCGTGAAATACAGTGTTTAAAAAATCATGAATAGTTTCAAAAATTAAACTACGTGTTATACAAATACGGATTCCTATTGCTGGCACCCACTTGAAAATTCTCAATAAAACTCATCCTCATCTTACAATAAGGTCAAGTTTTACTGACATTTTGACATCAGAGAAATCTGATCTTTTAAACACGTTCGTTATTTTGATGGGTCTCAAATCAAGTTTAGACATATTTTGTGTCTTAGATGTATCTTATTTCTGCAAATCTGTATTGACTTCTTAGGTTTAGTTATTTCAAGTTTATTTAGAAAATAGATTTACACTAAGGCTGAAATAACTGTAAAACATAATATAATTAAATATTTAAATTTTGGTTTAGACTTGATTAGTAAATCTATAAAAGCTTCTTTGCATTACTTTTATTGTCTTCAACTGACATCATCTTTCTGTCTAGATTGTCTAAAAAAAAAGTTTGCTTGTCGATCAATAAATAATAATCAAATGATAGTTTTTTAAAAAAATATTAAAGCTAGAATAGTCATACAGCTTTTAAACATTAAATCGTGCCACCATGTCTGCTTTGAAAAAGACAAATTCTAAAAACAATAATACCACAATGAGGGGAAAAGGTTGATACTAGTCTTAAAAGTTTAGTCGAATAATGCGGAAAATTTACAAATATTAGCAGTCAACGCTTTTACCCTGAGCTTTAAGCACTCACGTAAAAGAGTGTATTCTTTGCTCTAGCACAAAAAAGCTTTGTTGTCGACAACCATCAAAGTCAAGCAATCTGGATAAACGCACGATATTAGTAAGGGAAAAGATTTATTATATTTGTTGACTGCGTTTGGATGGTTATGCTGTCAAGAGGGTCAACACAATTTGTTTTTTATGCGAACGTGATCTCCTCTCATAAATTAAGCAAGGTGAGGTTTACACAAATGTCAATACAAATGGAGATACAATTGTTCTCAATTATTCTTGACACCAAGAGACGTTCCCTAAACAAATATAAAATTCCAAAATCAGAAACCAAAAAAAAACTGATGAATCAAAACATGAATAATAACTATGTTCTGGATATTTTTAGTCTAGATTAAAAAAAAAAAAAGAAAGATGCATTCTTAGTTCACAAATGGATACTAAGAGAAATAACCATGACAAAAATATATGACGTCTTAAAAGGGCTTAAAGTTCTTGGGATGCAATGATCAGTCAGTTAGTGGTACTTCCCTTTTGTATATTAAGATTAGTATATTTTAAAAATAAAAGTCATTTTTTAAAATAATAATACTAGCAGCCGCTTTGCGAGAGTAAAGAAGGGCATTACCTATAGCAGTTGTTCCAGCCGATGGTTCAAGTACATGGCAGCCAGAGTAATCACTTCATTTCTTGTGGGCCTTCAAGATATAGAATACAAAAAAATATTTACTTGCTGTGACTCTATATAGTCTTAGGCGTTTACGGAGTACATCTTTTAGAAATATATGTATAATATAATATATGTACAAATAAACAAACAAAAAATTGGGATGACATTGTTCAGTTTTTAACAAGAAGAAATATACAAAGTGTAAAGGGCAACAGGAAGGGAGGGTAATAACAAAAAGTGGAAGCTTTGATCATTAGTCTTTGACGGCAAAAATAGTTAAAGAAAGAGAAATACACTGTTAGCTTGTATAAAAGTGTATTTGACACTAAAACATAGTCATATTGCGTGTTGGTAAAAGGAAGAAAATCCGCATTCTGTCATGCTATTGAGGTCCCTTATAATGAAAGGAGAGGAGCCGGGGCATTCTTACATGTCTCATAAATAAAGAAATTTGAGAATATTTTCTTTAGCGTGCATTTGATCCGTGTGTGATTCAGCTCCTCACTAATGAATCAGCGACTCGGAGCGCACCACGGTGCGCAACGAGAGCGGGGTGGACAAGATCAACTCGGTAAGTTGTATTATTGATCACAAATCACAAACGCAGTCAACAAATTATTTGAGACCTCTTATATAAGATCTCTTCTTCTTATTATTATTATTATTTCCCTAACAAGAACATTTTAATCTTAATTTTAGTACTAATTTAGTTATAAATTTATCTAATTCTTTTTTGTTTGGTAAAATTTTAAAATAAAATCTAGCATTCTCTTTGATTGCATTCAGATGCTTTCAGAAATAATGACAGATTATTTGTTGATTACATACGTGACCCTAAAAAAACATCTGGTTATGGTTTCTTATAAAAATGATGTAACAGAAATGTGATCGCACCGAACACGACCGCCATCTACTTAAACAATAACACATCCTACCAACATATTAATAACATAATGTAAAGCAAGGATTTAAAAGTTGAATCCCGTAACAAAGCAAAGACTCTTGGCTTCGTTTGAGAGTCTCACAGGGCCTGGAGTCAGACAATAGGAACCACTGTAACACGAGATGATATTTTACCTAACAAAAAGATAAATTATTAACGTTATTCAAATCTGTCAGCCTCCCCAGATGAAAGGGAAATGTCTCCATTATAATAGGCTGTCAGTTTGGCCAAGAGTTTCCCGTTAAGTACGGTTAGACATCTAGCTATATTAAGTCAATATTTGTGGAATAATGCTGTGATTTAAAAAAAAAAAAAAATTAGCCTGTGTTTACTCAATCACTATGAACTAGGCGTTTCAAATAGTTACGTTTAGCTTTGTGTAAATTAACTGTATATTTTCACATAGTATCAACGGATTTTTTATAGAGTTCACTTTAAGAAAACGAAACTGTTGTTTTTCTCTGCAATTCAAAGGAAGTTTAGATTATTATTGCTCTCATGTATATTAATTAAAGTCATAAATAAGTAAAAGATTAAGATATATTTTGATAAATATTTTTCTTTTTGTGCGTTATCATCTTCCAAAACTTTTTTTTTTTTTGTGTGTTGTACCTTGTTTCTATAATTTCAAATATTAAATACATATTAACCACCAATTAATAATGTTATTATCTCAATGTGTGTCCTAAACTGGGTCAGAAAAATAACCATATATATTGAGATAAAGAAAATAACCATATATTCATATATATTGAGATAAAGAAAATAACCATATATATTGAGATAAAGAAAATAACCATATATTCATATATATTGAGATAAAGAAAATAACCATATGTTCATATATATTGAGATAAAGAAAATAACCATATGTTCATATATATTGAGATAAAGAAAATAACCATATATATTGAGATAAAGAAAATAACCATATGTTCATATATATTGAGATAAAGAAAATAACCATATGTTCACATATATTGAGATAAAGAAAATAACCATATATTCATATATATTGAGATAAAGAAAATAACCATATATATTGAGATAAAGAAAATAACCATATGTTCATATATATTGAGATAAAGAAAATTATCATATGTTCATATATATTGAGATACAGAAAATAACCATATATTCATATATATTGAGATAAAGAAAATAACCATATGTTCATATATATTGAGATAAAGAAAATAACCATATATTCATATATATTGAGATAAAGAAAATAACCATATGTTCATATATATTGAGATAAAGAAAATAACCATATATATTGAGATAAAGAAAATAACCATACATATTGAGATAAAGATACTATAATCATTGCATTTAAAATTAGTGGTCATTTGAAGGTTATAATGTATGTTTTTATGTTAGGAATTGCTGCCTTATGTTGACGTAAAAAAAACAGATGAGACAAAAATAACAATGGTTTCATTGACCTGGATGTTGCTGATGTTTCAAAGTAAGTTAAAAACTAATTATATATTTTTTACAGCTACTAACAGGATAATTTGAATTTTTCACAGGTAGATTTTCAAGTCGTGTTAGAATAACATTTTTTTCAGATTAATCAGATGTCAATAAAAACATGACATTAAAGAAATATAAAATTTTGAACGAAAAGTTAGTTACATGTTAGTCATAATATTAAACATTGAATTTAGGGAACTAATTGTATGTAATTCTATTTCTAAAACGTTCAAGTTTGTCCCGTGGCTGCTGATTTCAACAGTGAAAGATGCAACACAACGGAGGACAGATTATACATTGTCGTGGAAAGCTCCAGTAACATTGCTGTAAATGTGAAGCGTATCAAACATTTTGTGCAATTTTTTCTTTCAAAGCGAGATAACTCTTCAAAAATCCCAATAACTGTAATCGAGCCTCAAAAACAACAAGTTTTGATTTTATCAACTGTCAATTCAACTAAAGAAATACTTGATGATCTCGATCGGCTTGATAATTTAATTTACGTAAATACTTCGAACACCATGAATATTTCAAAACTGTTTGAAGCTGTATCATACACAAAAGAAATTGTACAGTACGATAATGCTAGAGATGTTGAAAAAAAGTCATTTTTAATTGCATGGTTTACATATTGTAATGGAGATGGCCAGACAATGATTGATTTATTTATTAGCAACCCTATATATTTTGGAGAGAAGCAGTTAATTCTTTTTCTAATAGATCGATCAAAATTAAAACACATATTAAATTCCAAAGGTGGGTCAGTTTTGTCAATATTTATTGACAATAACGATGATTTTAGCAATGGCAACAAGATAGATGTAGATGTTTGTAACGAATGTCCATTTGGTTGGATTTCGTTCCGCAATTTTTATGATCCAAACATATTTAGCTGTTATAAGATCGTAGATTCATCTACCAAACTGAGCTGGTTTGGTGCTACCAAACTATGTAGCAAGCTATCGTCAACTCTACCTATACTTGAAACCAAAGAGGAGTTACAATTTTTGATTTCATTAAATCTAAATGATTATACCCAATCTTATCATGCTGGAAATACATTTCTGCATTTAGGCCTTACTCAAAAAAATATTAAGCCTGGTACATTCCAGTGGACAAATGGAAGTCCTTATATTTTAAGGAATAGTATCGAAAACAACAAAGCCAACGAAAAGTGTTTAGCTTTGAGTCACTCAATTCGGAATGAAGAAAAACATGAATCTATTGGAGAAAACAGAAGCGTCACTCTGGAGATGTTGGATTGCACAGATAATATTACAGAAATTGTCATGTGTGAAATGCACACAAATCGAATTTTTAAAAAATATCTAAATTTTAGTCCTGGGTGGAAGACTGCAGAAAACAAAATGATGTCATTAAACAAAGAATTCAGTTTTGATAAAAGTACAGGTGAGATGTGTTCAATAGTAAATAAAAAGTTGGACATTGAGCAGAGTGTACTCGATGAATTCAAACTTTTACTTTTTGATTGTGAGGATGGTTTACAATTTATTGTGTATTCAAAAGTCTGTAACAATGTGAAAGATTGCGAAAACGGTAGAGATGAAGATTGTGGTGATATGTTTTCAGATCTTTGTGATCAAATAGAATTTTTCTGTATAAATCCAAATGCTAATGAACTTTTCGCAATTACACAAGCAATTTCAATTTACGGTAAGTGCAACTTCATCCAAGATTGTCCTGACAACAGTGATGAGGAAGGATGTGATGAATGCATGGAGCGGCGATGTTCTGATGGTACATGCGTACCACGGGATTGGTTATCACATGACGGTGAAAACTGCATTCTATATAATGATAGTAATGGAACTATATTTATTAATATAACCGTAGAACATACACATGCACCGAGGAAGCTAGACTACGAAATTGTTTATTGTGTTGAAAATACATCTCCCAACCAAATCAGGAACACTTCTGGCCTGATGGGAGCTTATGAATGGGCGCCAAAATGTATATTTCTTAAAGGTCGCGGCGGGCAAAGTATTGGATGCACTGATATGTCTCATTTACAGGGCTGTGAATATTTTGAATGTCCAGAGTACTTTATTAAATGTTTTAACTCGTATTGCATTCCCTCTTACCTGGCCATGGATGGACTACAAGACTGTCCGTATGGCGAGGATGAAATGAACTACTTTTACAAGAATGGGACATTTGTGTGTAACAGTAAGGAACGCAATGACATGTTTATTCACCCTGACCAAGTTTGTGATGGAGCTGCCCAATGTCCAGAGGGAGACGATGAGCTTAATTGTAATGTCACTTGTCCATTTGGTTTTAAATGTTTCGGAAGTGCAGTTATGGTGGACGATCATCAGCGAGTTTTGGAACTGAAATCGCTCAGAATGTTTGACATACAAACAAAGTTTTTAAATCTCAGTGGCCTTGACCTCTCCCAATTAAATGAACTTTATATTTTACCAAATTTATTGACATTAGATGCATCCAACTGCAACTTGCAGACATTGGATTTTATACTGTGCAAATCGATATCTCTTCCACTTTTTCAAATAGATTTAAGTCATAATAAATTATTGGACAATAATATAAATTTTGATGAATCCGGGCTTAATTTTGAAAACATGCATTATCTGAAGTTGACTGGAAACATAAGACTTACATATTTACCGCAATATTTGATCGCTTCAAATAAACTATATCAACTTGATTTATCATTTACACAAATTTTAAGTCTCGGGCAAGATTTTCCTGACCAAAAGTCATTACGATATTTAAACGTAGCGAATTCTAAAATAAAAAGTCTTGACACTCTAGACGGTTCTAGAACATTAGAATTTTTAGATATTCGCAATACAGCTGTAAGTGACAGTGGCGTTGTCTCTTTGCTAAGCAGTCTGACTATCACGTCAGCTTTGTACACGGACAATTTTAAATATTGTTGCCCTCAAGTTGTTGGTCACGGGATACCAAAGCACGTGTGCAATGCTCCATTTGATGGGATATCGTCTTGTGAAGATCTCATTGGTGACGTCTTGAAGCGTTCACTTCTGGGGCTTGTTGCTGTGATTTCACTTCTGGGAAACATTTTTGTTTTGGCATTTAGGATAAGTTATGAACTTGGAGTTGTCAAAAAGGCTTATGTAATTTTTGTAACTAACCTTGGGATAGCTGATCTTATCATGGGCATTTACCTCACAATCATGGCTTCAGTGGACATTTACTACAGAGACAAGTATGTCCTACATGAAACAGAGTGGCGTGACAGTATGTTATGTAGAATCTCTGGGTTTTTATCAACACTGTCCAGTGAGACGTCAACTTTCTTTGTTGTACTGATAACACTGGACAGGTTTTTAGTGATACGATTTCCGTTTGGAGAGTATAGACTAAAAAAGTTGTTAATTATTCTCTCAGTTGTAACCTCTTGGGTCATAGGGTTTTCATTGGCTTTAATTCCTATTGTATATCCTCAATGGAAAATCTACTCTTCAAATGGAATGTGTCTAGGTTTACCATTTACCACTGGCCGACAAGAAGGCTGGCAGTATTCAGCTGGCCTTTTTATTGTTTTTAACTTTATTTTATTTGTATTTATTGCTTTTGGACAATTTCTAATTTTTCTGTCAATGTCTAGACAACGAATTGTGATGAACACAGTCAAATTTTCAAGACAAGAACAAGATATAAACGTTGCCAAGCAACTATCCATTGTTGCACTTTCCAACTTCTTATGTTGGTTCATAATTTGCGTCACTGGTTTAATGTCTTTAAATGGGCATGCAGTAAGTCCTGACACATACGCCTGGATTGTTATATTTGTATTACCCCTAAACACCGCTCTTAACCCAATGATCTACATCATACCAGCCGTGTACAAAAAATGGATTGAATTTAAAAGAGGGAAATTTTCGTAAGTTTGACATAATTTAAATTTTATACCAAACAGACAATGATTATTTCATAAAAGTTAAATCCTCTTTATATGAAAAGGATCTTCGTCGATTACAATTTGTACTCTGCAGAATATGTTTTAAATCTAGATAAAACATAGAAAACATAGAATATATAACAACATTGTGCAAATATTGATAAAAAGTGTCAACGTTTTGTAGAAGACAACAGAAGGTACCTTTTACAAAAATTCATTACCATTTTTTTGTCTTAAATAAGATTAATTACAAGATATTTATTTCATATTTTCAAAATTTAAATGGACTTATTATTAAGTACAGCTGTGTATGCATGTAATTAGTTAAGATTTAATATTTTAAATTTATTTATTACAGTTGTATATCCATGTAATGAGTTAAGATTTAGCATGATTTCTTAAGTAGTGTTGTATTTTGATTTTGATGCCGTTATTTTTTATATTCTAAAGTAAAACGTCTACGTCCAATGAAGATAGAGGCCAAAGTCAGGCTGATTGTCTTTATTTCAATGAAGAGCAATACCAAAGACAGGCTCATTGTCTTTATTCTAATGAAATGGTGACCATAGCCAGCAACATTGTCTTTATTCCAATGATTTACACTTTTAGTTTTACCATCTTAAAAAAAAACAACAAGGAAACAAGGGCTCGCTAAAGAAATATTGCAGGCACCACAAGAGGAGGGAAAAGAAGAGGAAGACGAAGAAAAAGATGAGAGGATAACATCAAAGAGTTGACAGGACTAAAACTGGGCGATGGTATGCGTTGTGCAGAAGACAGAGACGAATGGAGGAGAATAGTTCACATGTCATCTGTGGCGCCCCAACTGTCCAAGGACTAAGGGACATGATGATGATAAAAAAAATATGATAATTATGGTATAATAATAATAAGTGCTACACGTGATATTTAAGGAAAAGTTATCTTCACTGTGGGACCGTTCCAGTTATCAACTATACACAAAAAGAAGGCTCTTTCACAGCTCAAAATATTTAAATACTACTGTCCACAATGGCATATCACAAGCTGCAGTTAATACTATAGCATTTGCTTGTTGTAAACCATAAAAACTACATTGTGAATACATTATGCACAATGGTGTGTATGTTGAGTGCATACAGTATAAACACAACCAACACTTTTTTTCAAATGTTTATTTTGCATTGAATTTAATCAAAACTTTCCTTCTGTTTATCTGATCTTTATTTTGTGAGAGATTTATGGCCTCTTTTTTCATTTACTAAGTATTGAGTGGGGTATAATTGCTATGTACAATTTAATTGAATATCCCGTAAATTGCTTTTCTGTTGTACTGTTTAAGGCATTAGATGAAAAATCGAAATATTTATTTGTCTTCAAATAATTAAACATTACCCATATTTTTGTATTTATAAAAAATAGTGTTTGTTTTATAAGTATACTTTCAAAATTTCATTGTTGTCAAATCTTCTTACAATTATTTAAACTTACATAACTCGATGATGTTATCGTTCTGATGACTGATAAACATATGAAACTCACAAAATCATAATTTTAAGCCATTTTATATTTTAGTTTATATTTTCAGAAAAATAAAATTTACATAGAGTAATGATGATTAACTTAAAACATGTTACCCAAAGAATCCTTCCAGCCCCTTAATTTCAGTATTTAATAAAATTTCCTTTTCGTTTATGAAAATTTTATTAAAAAGTTGAACTTTACTTTGTATCTTACATTAATATTTTTAATTGGTTTTATTTTTAAGAAAAAGATATGATGACGTTTATAGTATTTTATTAAATAATTTTATATTGAAACGAACTTCGTTAAATTTACATATTTTGGTCTTTAAAAACATATATAGTTAAACATATAAAAGCAAACACAAAGATAATATTTGGACACGATCCAGAAGATAATATTTTTATCCACGTTATCAATGTAAGAAGTATTAATTAATTTCGATTTGACATAGGAACCAAAGTCTGATATGACGTAGAGTTTTATATGGAAGTCAGAATGCTTTCAACTTATACCTCTGAACAAAGTTAAACAAAATTGTGTTATGAAATATTTCCATAAGAACGTCAGAATTCTTTCAACTTACAGCTCTGAACAATGTTAAAAACAGTTGAAGATTTTCTTTGTTTTCATTAATTAATGTATGTCAATTAATTTTTTAGATTTTTATTAATTGTATGCACAGCGGGGTGAGCCCAGTCCTAGGCAACATTTATCAAAATTTGCTCATTAAATGAGATTACTCTTTTGTTTATTTTCTAGTATTTCTACCCATCAAAAAAATTAAACTCATTTAATTTCGAAGAAGTGTTCATTTGTTATATTTAGCTGTCAAAATCAATTCTAATATCTTTAATTAATATTATTTTTAAATATAATTATACTTACTAAATTATTGTAATTTTAAATTTTAATGTAAATAGTTTTATATATATCGGTACATTTATTTCAATTTTTTTTTTAATCATTAATAATGTAGATTGACAGCAACGTTTAGGGTGGCTATGGGCATTAAGAAAAATATTGCAATTGTCATTTACCAAACAGCACATCATTAAATAAATAACACATAAATCTCAAGGAATTTACTTGCATTTTAATGTATGTGATGAGTGAAAATAAGACTCTGAGCAACAATCAAATGTTTAAGGCCAGCTTGGTGAAAAGATGTATCACAACATCCTATGTAGCTATTAACCTGTCGGTGTGTCTAGTTCGTGTGTTACAATTGTAACGCACTGCTATCCGTAGGGAGAAAGCGATCTCCTATTTACATGTATGGCTCATTCAAAAACAGTGCATAACAAGACGATAACAAATGATAAAAATAATATCAGAGAACACGACTCTCAAAACAGTGCTAACCGAAATTAATAAGGTTTATTAAGTTACGAAAAAATTACAAAATTAAAGAAATATAATTAAAATCATAAACTTACAGAAACTTACAAAGTATCGTTATTGTTGTACCAGTACAAAAATGGATCAAAATTACAATGTGCCAAACAAAGGTAAAACGGTGAAAGGAATTCACACATATAAGTAAACACAGCTCTATCAAAAATAACAAACAACGTGAAGAAAAAAATCTTATCCTTCCAAAAATAATGCTCTCCCTGTGTTTTATAGTCTGTTTTACAAAAAATTCCATGGCATTATTGACTCGAAAATTCTACAATATACTACCATTTTCTACAGTATTCAAGTCAAGAAAAGAGGCGATACATTGGTTTGTGGTTAACAAGATCAAAGGGAATAAGCCACGAATAATACTAACTCAGCGTCCACCACAGCTCATCAGCACGGGGAAAACATAATGTTAAATCCGCGTCTAATTAAAACTTCACCTTTTAAAAGGGACAAAAAAATCTTTTTTCAAAATTAAAATCTTTTTCCATGTAAAAAAAGTTAAAGAAAATACATTTCTTCCCTTAAAAAATTTAGACAAAATGCTTCTCAACAGCGTATAAACAATAACATAAGTTATATGCACAGTGATAATGAATTCCTGGACAAAGTATTAGCAATCACACTATCTTTGCCTTTAATATGTTTGATGTCCAAATTATATTCTTATAAAAATAGACCCCATCTTGATAATCTTTGATTTTTAGAAACCATCTTATTCAAAATGTTAAATGATTTGGATGAGTAAAAACAAGAACTGCATGCAAAGAACAACAGACATAAAAAATCAAATTGTTGGAGAGCAAGAATTAAAAAAAAATATTCTTTTACTAATGTGAAATAGTTTTTTCTGATGGGACTTAAATTTATTTTTCGGCTATCACCTTTCTACCAACTAAGTCATTGCCTAGCAGCAATGAGATGCCGTCCAATGTTAATTTTGGTCGGACACCCACAACCGTAGGTCCGAGATTGATGATATGTAAAGGTACATAAATACATCCCAGCTCTACAACTCGTAACAGGATGCTGCTCACAGTAGCAGTAGATTCAGACAAGGGAAGTATACCCTCAAGTAGCAAGGACTGTGAAGCACCTGTATCTAGTAGGATTTTAATTGGTCGTAGACTGGAAAAATCCTCTGGCAGTGATACGAATCCTTCCGATATGAAAGTCTTGTACGACATCAGTATTGTCTGATATAGAATTTCGGACCTCGGTTGGTACACATTTTGTTGGAGTATTGAGAACATTCGGCTAGGGTAAAGGAAGTAAATTTCTGTGTAGAGTAAACAAAACTTGCACACAAGTCCTGAGCAAGACGCCCTCTGATGGTAGACTTCTTCTTGGAGCAAAAGGATCTCGGCAAGCCCATAAAAACTCTCAGTCGAAGCAGGAAGTTGTTTGGAGTCGGTCAAACGAGCCTTATTGTTCATAATGAATCTCTTTGAAGAGTCGTGAAAAACCTCTTTGAAGTTTGTATGGACATCGGGTGAACAAAATCTCTTGCCAGATGTATGACGAGACGTAAAAGCGGATACTTTGTGTTGTGTACAAAGATGTGAGGTCTTCTCAGTTTTCTTCTTGAGTTTCCAGCATTCATTCTTAGAATGTCCTTCTTTTTTACAATAAGCACATGTGTCTTTTGTACTTTTTTCTGTTGTACCAGGCATTCCTCAACACCACATAGAAAAACTTCAGAAGGCACAGAACTCAGCATGCAGACTCATTTTTAAATCAAAGAAACATGACCACATTCAACCACACATGCGGCAACTCCACTGGCTTCCAATATCCTCTCGCATCAACTACAAGTCTGCCAATCTTTGCTTCAACTCGTTCACTGACCCTCACTTTCCTGTCTATCTCTCTGAACTGTTGCTTCCTTACATCCCCACAAGACAACTACGTTCTTCCATTGACAGTAGAACCCTCTAATCTCTCTGAACTGTTGCTTCCTTACATCCCCACAAGACAACTACGTTCTTCCATTGACAGTAGAACCCTCTCAATCCCAAGAACTAAAACTAAGACCATCGGTGAACGCTCCTTCTGCTTCCATGGGCCAACGTTCTGGAACCAGCTCCCCTTCCATATACGTCATAGTGAAACCTCGTCCATTTTCAAAAAGTCCCTTAAAACTCATCTGTTTAGGTCCGCCTATGACCTGTGATGCACCCTCCTTGCCCTACCTCATTTTCTGTTTCGGGTTGATCCTGAAGTGTTAAAGTGTCCTCGTTTTATAGCCATTTTCATTGTTCTATAGAAAAGTAGTTACTATCCTAGTGTCTCATTTGTATTTACTTAGTTTACATGTTTTAATACTTGTAAAGCGCTTAGAGCTTTATGATAAGCGCTATATAAAAATGCCTAAATAAATAAATAAATAAATATGATTTTTGTGGTGGTTAGCTGTATGTCGATGTTGTTGCCTTATTGTGCTCGTCTTTTTTGTTGTCAAATGGGTTCTTTGAGAGTTGATGTGAGATAGTGAAGTCATCAGCTAGCACTGCTGCCGTATGTACGTCACCTTTGCCACGTAATGCAATATGTATTTGTGCCTTTGTAAGAAAACATTTTTTGAAGTCCTCCATCAGGTTCTTGAAATTTTGAAGTCTGTGTCGGTGTTCATGGCGTGCAGCCACTTGTCCAGGAATCGTTCCTTTTCCCGGAAGAACTAAACATGAGTTTGGCCATACCGTTTTCACAACTCCAGAAACTTTTTACGGTATGCTTCGGGAAACGCCATACTCTTTAAGTATTAAGGATATTAAAAGGTTATAGTCCCCACGCTGTTCCGTGTTCAAGGACACAAAATCTGTGACTGACCTTCCAGTCAGAGCGGGTTGCAATAAGGTAGACCACATATTTTCAGGAATTGTAAAATTTTGGGCAGTTTTTTCAAACTGTTCAAAATATTGGTCAACCACTTTATCTGCACATTTAAGTATTACTTTTGAAAATTTGATTGCATCGCAACCCTAACCGGAAAGAGCCGTGAGTCTATTTTCCATTGCATTCAAATTGCCAGTTATTTTCATTCATTTTAAGTTTATTTGCAGCTCTAGCTCCATTTGTTTAATCTCTCGTTCTTTCTCTCTTTGAGCATGCATCTAGCTCAATTTGATACTATTATCATGTGGTTACGTGACTGAGGCCAGTTCGTACTCAGACAACATATCCTCATCCACTAAGTGGACGATGATCATAACTCGTACAGTCTTTCTTACTGCCAAATGAGCTACACTTTTTACTAAATCTTTGTCAATTGAAAATAGTTCTTTTCTAGAAAATTTCTCTAATGCCTGTACAGATTAATTTTTTACACAAAAAAATCCATTTTGACACAGGCACAATATAACAATAAGTTTATTAAAAAAAAATAATTTTAGGAACACACTTTTAAATTTAGAATTTCAGAAAAATTTCAACTATCTCTGTTACTGATATCGTAACAAAATAAATGGTATCGTGTACTCAATATTCTGAATTACGGAAAACAAAAAGTCAGAATCCATAAACAAACACTCAATTTATTATTGGTGTAAAAAGAAAAGTTATGGATTCAAATTATCTCAGGACTAGAAAACCGACTTTGTTATTGGTGCTGATGAGAAATAAAAATATGCATTCAAGTAACCATGGACGGGCAACCAAATTTGTTACGCACTTTTATCCGTAGGGAGGAATTAATCTCCTATTAACATGTACGGCTCGTTCCAAAACAGTGCAAAAAAAGAAGATACCAAATGATAAAAACAATAACAGTGAATACGACACTCAACAAAGTGCTAACTGCAGTTAATAAGTTTTATTTAGTTTCTAAGAAATTATAAAATAAAAGAAATATAATTAAAATCATTAATTTACAGAAACTTACAGAGTATTGTGTTTTTGTACCGGTAAAAATTGGTTGAAAATTACAATGTGCAAGGATGAAAGGAATTCACACAAATAAGTAAAAACAGCTCTTTCAAAAATAACACACACTAAAAATATTATGCTTCTAAAAATAAAGTTCTCTCTGCTTTTGATAGTCTGTTCTAAAGAAAATTCCAGGCGTATTACGCATTGTATTAGAGACTCGAACATTCTACATTTTACTACCATTTTCTAAAGTAGTCGAGTCAAGAAAGCAGGCAACAAATTGGTTTGTGGTAAATAAGATAAAAGGGAATAAGCCACGCCCAATCCTAACGCAGCGTTTTCTAGAATTTACATCACGAGGAAATATGACGTAAACACGTTGTCTACATCACTAAATATATGTCTCATTAGTGGAGCTTAATTAAAATAATTAAATTTCTCATCACGTATAAGATAACATGTTATAATTTTGACATGTTATTTTGCCTTGCCTAATTTATTGGTTTTACTTATTGATGCTGAGTTAAAACTTATTGTTTCATAAAAACATAACAATATTTTTCAATAGAACAATTTATATTACTTCATGGTTTTTTTTATAATTTTTTTTTTCGGGTGGGGGGGGGGCATTTGAAATCCCATTACAAATGTATTGACAGAGTTATTTGATTGGAGTTTTTGGACTATAATTACGTAGAATTTCAATCTTTTTTTTTAGGTCATTAGCTGTCATGTTGCATTAAACTCGTCTAATTATTTTTTCAAAGTTATAAAGGTGAAATATAGATTACCGCAAACATATTCAGACTATTTGCTTTACAGAGTCTTATTGCTTATATAAATTTAAAATATGTCAATGAATCCCATCATCGCATTACAATTTTGTCACGTCGTACTGACATTTTGTCATAAGAAAAATCTTTTTTTTGTAAACACCTACGTTATTTTGATGAGTCTCAACTCATGTTCTGACACACCTTTCAAATGTATCTTTTTCTGTAAATATACATTGACCTTTTAGGTCGAGTTATTTCAAGTATAAGTAAATAATAGATTCGCATCATATTTCTCACTACTGTTACTTACAATGTTAGTGAAAAATGTATTTTCTATATTTTAACTTTGATTTTTTTGGTAAAATTTATTAATTAATGTATTTCCTTTGATCATTCTAAATTACATTAGATTATTAAAAATATTATTTTAAAAAAAAGCAATTATAAATATTTCAAAAAACGATAGTGCGTCGACATATAAATATTCTAAAAGTATTTTGACCCTAACTAGGTACGGAATTAATGTAGGTCAATATTTTACACAAATTATCCAGAACAGTAACAGGTAACAGCAACCAACGCATTAATCTGGAGTTTTAGTATGCACGAGAAGGAGTGCACGCTCGGTTCCAGCATAAAAACGTGCTGGTATCGACTACATTCAAAAGACTAGAAAAGATATTTAAATGTTGATCGTTTTATTTAAGTGGCCCTTTCCCCTCATGACTATGTGGCTTTTAGGTCAAGTGTGTCGAGACATAAACGGTTAGGCATAGCTGATGTTCTCTCAAAGGGCGTCATGTCAGGTTTCTCCCCTCATGACTATGTGGCTCTTTGTTCAAGTATGTCGAGACATAAATGGTTAGGCATAGCTGATGTTCTTTCAAGAGGCGTCATGCCAGGTTTTTCCCCTCATGACTATGTGGCTCTTTGGTCAAGTATGTCGAGACATAAATGGTTAGGCATAGCTGATGTTCTTTCCAGAGGCGTCATGTCAGGTTTTTCCCCTCGTGACTATGTGGCTCTTTGGTCAAGTGTGTCGAGACAAAAATGGTTAGGCATAGCTGATGTTCTCTCCAGGAGCGCCATGTCAGGATTTTCAGGTTGGGAGCAAAACCAAAATTAGGTTGGCTTGTAAATTGGTTTATCACTAGAGGCGCCATAATACATAGAAATTTAAAAAAAAAACTTGCAAATTACGGGGATTGGGGGGGGGGGGAAATGCCCCACCCTGCCCTACACAAATGACGTCCCTGCTTCTCTCATAGGTTCATTATGGTACCAACAAAGTACTTTGATTAACGTTGACACCAGAACACGTTCACTAAATGAAGCAAATTTTCCAAAACAGAAATATGAACAATTTGTTGAAAAAAAAATCAATTTCAATAACTATATTGTGGCTCAGGGCAACTTAAGACCTTTTAAAAGCTGATTTTTATTCCAAATTTTTTTATGAACATATAGACCAGGCCTGTACAACTCAAAATGTAACGCGGGGCATATTACTTCATGAAAATCTTGTGCGGGCCGTAATACTTTATAAAAAAACTAGTGCGGGCCGTAATACTTTATGAAAATCTTTTTCATTCCTTAATATTTTGTGAAAAACTTATGTTGACCGTAATACTTTATGAAAAACTTGTGCGGGCAGTAATAATTTATGAAAAACTTGTTCATTCCTTAATATTTTGTGAAAAACTGGTGTTGACCGTAATACTTTATGGAAAACTTGTGCGGCCGTAATAATTTATGAAAAACTTGCGCGGGCCGAAAGATGTTAGGAAAGGGAGAAAAACTCTTTAAAAAAATAATAATAATAATAATAAAGTATATTTCGTGACTTCGCGGGTCGCCAAGTGGGTGCTGGCGGGTCACATGCGGCCAGCGGGCCGTGTGTTGTGCAGGCCTGCTCTAGAGTATTTGAGAAATCACCAAAATGAGACCTGTAAAGGGCTTGATGTTCTTGAGATACAGAGATCTGTCAGTGAGTTGTACTTAGCTTTTATATGGTTAGATTAGCCTATTTATAAAAATACTAGTTATTTTTTATATTTAATATCATATAAATAACTATATATAACTATATATATATACACATATATATATATATCTATATATATATGTATATATATATATATATATAATTTTAATAAAATAAATATATTTTAAATTGTTATTCAAGCATTTACAAACTAAATTAAGTTACAAAACTTATACTTTAACATTACTTGAGAGAAGTCTTACTGGGCCTGCAGGCAGACAACACTGTAACAGCTGTAACATGAAATGAGCTTAAACGTAAGTGACGGATCAATTATTAAGCACTCTTCATATCTGTGAACAAACCCAGCTGAAAGTAAAATGTCTTCACTTAAGTGGTCTGTCAATGAGCATCAAGTTTCTATTTAGTAACTCTCTCTCTCTGTCTATATATTCATAGAAAATGTGAAAAAAATTTTTGTTGATCTCCGTGATAATTGTTTTTAGTAGTTTCTGTGTACTTTGTCACTTAACACTAGTCGTTGTGAATAGTAAAAAAAAAAATGTTTGTTAAATTTTAAAAACAAATCTGATTTAACTTTATATTGCTTCAAAATAGAAAAGCAACTTTTATTGATTTTTGTAGACATTTAATCATTTTTTTTTCTTTAAATCTAAAATAAAATCCGTCAGAAAAGATTCGATATTTATACGTTTGAGGAAGTCAATTTTTATAAAATGTCAGCCATTATATCTTTCTGAAACTCTGAGTCATAGAAGTGTCTAACGATATCGTGCCCAATTTTGTGTTTCTTCTTTTCCCTTTAGCTTGACTAGTCGAAACATAATGTTTAATTTAAACTGATGAAATTTTTTGTTTAACTGATGACGGCGTATGCACAAAATTACTTTTACCATCGACAACAATGTGCGTTAGATTGCTTACAACATCTTGCATCATGACGTCGGACACCATAAGAAATATACTTTTAATCGATTATATCATCTTAAATAACTTAAGAAAGAAATCATCCAACATTGAAAAGAAGGGCCTATTGAATATTTACATGTGTATACTTTCTCTTTAAAATAACATTTTAAAATGTGTATATAACTGGAGCCTTATTCCCAAGCAACATTTATTCATACAGTTAATACTTTTAAAGATATGCTCGAGATTACATTTATATTTTTGTTTGATATCGAATTCCCGCACATCCATGGTTGATCCTTGTTTTCATTCATTCCATGGTTTATTGTCACAGAGCTCCTTAATAGTGTTTTCATACCGTATTTAACAATTATATTTATATGATTATAAAGATACTACTGATAATGCATTACAAATTAGGGGGTCGTTTTGAGATAATAATTATTTATTATTGTTTTGAAAATTGTTGACACAAGTTCCAGTAAAAAAAATGAATACGATACTATTAACCATGGTTTCATTGATCTGGATATTATTGCTGATGTTTCTAAGTAAGTTAAAAAACAAATATATTATCATTTTATATTGACTTACAAGATAATTTTGAAATCTCTTATTAAAAAATTTCCAAAAAATGTTGGAAAATTATTTGATAAGATTGATAAAATGCGCATAAAACCATGACATTAAAGAAAAAGAAATTAAGAACGAAAAGTAAGTTGCATAATCATCATGACATTAAACATTAAACGAATCTAACTGTACTTAATTTTATTTCCATATGTTCAAGTTTTTCCCGTGGCTGCTGATTTCAACAGTGAAAGATGCAACACAACGGAGGACAGATTATACATTGTCGTGGAAAGCTCCAGTAACATTGCTGTAAATGTGAAGCGTATCAAAAATTTTGTTCAATTTTTTCTTTCAAAGCGAGATAACTCTTCAAAAATCCCAATAACTTTAATCGAGCCTCACAGACAACAAGTTTTGATTTTATCAACTGTCAATTCAACTCAAGAAATACTTGATGGTCTCGATCGGCTTGATACTTTTATTTATCTTAATAACTCAAACACTACGAACATTTCAAAACTATATGAAGCTGTAACATACATAGGAGAAATTGTACAGTACCATAGTGCTAGAGATGTTGAAAAAAAGCCAATTTTAATTGCATGGTTTACATTTTGTAATGGAGATTGCCAAACAATGATTGATTTATTTATTAGCAACCAGACACATTTTGGAGAGAAACAGTTAATTCTTTTTCTAATCAGTCGATTAAAATTAATGGATTCTTTACATTCCAAAGCTGGTTCAGTTGTATCAACATCAATAGACTATAACGATGATTTTAGCGATGGCATCAAAATAGATATAGAAACTTGTAACGAATGTCCATTTGGTTGGATTTCGTTCCGCAATGTTTATGATCCAATTAGCTTTAGCTGTTATAAGATCGTAGTTTCACCTACCAAACTGAGCTGGTTTGATGCTATGAAACATTGTAGCAGGCTGTCCTCACGTTTACTATACTAGAAACCAAAGAGGAGCTACAATTTTTTATTTCGGTAAATTTAAGCAATTATACACAAGCTTATCATACTGGAAATATCGTTCTGCATTTAGGCCTTGCTCAAAAAAATATTA
Organism: Lymnaea stagnalis; assembly: GCA_964033795.1. Lineage (NCBI taxonomy): Eukaryota > Metazoa > Mollusca > Gastropoda > Lymnaeidae > Lymnaea > Lymnaea stagnalis. The sequence continues at coordinate 592,816 of CAXITT010000350.1, forward strand.
AACCTGATACATTCCAGTGGACTAATGGAAGACCATATATTTTAGGAACTACGTTTGAAAATAATTATACCAATGGAAAGTGTGCCGTCATGCGTCATTCAATTCAGAATGCACAAAGAAATGAATCTATTGGAGAAAACGGAAGCATCGCTTTGGAGAAGGTAGATTGTACCAAGACTATTACAGAAATTGTCATGTGTGAAAGGTATAGTGATCAAATTTCTAAAGACAATCTTACTTTTAGTCCTGGGCGGAAGGCTGCGGAAAACAAAATGATGTCACTAAACAAAGAATTCACTTTTGACCAAAGTAATGGTGAAATATCCTCAATTGTAACTACAGAATTGGATTTTGAAAAGGGTGTACACAACGAATTCAAACTTTTGCTTTTCGATTGCGAGTACGGCTCAGAATATATTATATATTCTAAGGTTTGTAATCATAGGAAAGATTGCTCCACTGGTAAAGATGAAGATTATTGTGAAACACATCGTGACACTTGTCATGAACAAAGTTTTCTATGCGTAAATCCAAATGCCAATGAATTTTTCCCACTAACCAAATCAATTCCTATTGTAAAAAAATGCAACGCTCTACAAGATTGTCCAGACAACAGTGATGAGGAAGGATGCGATGAATGTATAGAGAGACGATGTTCTGATGGCACATGTGTACCTCGATTGTGGTTGTCGCTTGACGGGGAAGAATGTAAATTACATCTAAAAAATGATGGGTCTCTAGTTATTCAAATTTCCGTAGAAAATACCGGTGTACCAACAGTGCTGCACCACGCAGGCGTTTATTGTAATCAAGTAAAACCACAAAATCAAAGCGCTAAACTCTCCAACTCTTTAGAACATTATAGACCTACTTGGGCGCCAAAATGTGTATTTCTCAGAGGGCGCAGTGGTGGAATTATTGGATGTAATGACATGTCTCACTTACAAGACTGTGACAACTTTGAATGTCCCGATGATTTCGTTAAATGTTTTAATTCGTATTGCATTCTAACGTATCTGTCCGAGGATGGTCAACAAGACTGCCCGTTTGGAGAGGAGGAATCGCTTAACCATATCACAAATGGTTCTTTTATGTGTCATCCTATTATGTATCATCAAAAGCGCATTCACCCTCTCCAAGTTTGTGATGGCGTGGCCCAATGTCCAATGGGTGACGATGAGCTGAATTGTAACTTTACCTGTCCCCTTGGTTTCAAGTGTTTTGGAAGTGCAGTTATGGTACAAGATCATCGGCAAATATCGGATATTATATCATTCAGAATGTTTGATATCCTTACAAAGTATTTAAATGTCAGTGGCCTTGACCTCTCACATTTAAAAGAACTTTACATCTTACCAAATTTATTGGAATTGCACGCATCCCACTGCAATTTGCAAACTTTGGATTTTATCATTAGCCAAGAAATTACTCTCCCTCTTTTTAAAATTGATTTAAGTGACAATAATATAATTGATATTAAGGTGAGACCTTTCAAATCGAGTTGTTTGCAAAACTTAGTTTTCTTAAACCTAACTAGAAACGTACATCTTTCTAGTTTACCAAAAGACTGGTTAGACACAACAAAAATTAAAGCCATCAATTTATCATTCACAAATATTTCAACACTCGACCTTAACTGCATCAAAAAGAGCAAATCATTGAGGTCTTTAAGCGTGTCCAATACAAATCTAAGGAGTCTTGAAGCTCTACATGGAACTAGAAGTTTACAGATTTTAGATCTTCGTAACACACGCCTAACCAACAGTCAATTAGTTGCTCTGTTATCCAAACTTACTATCACGTCAGCTTTGTACACGGACAATTTTAAATATTGTTGCCCTCAAGTTGTTGGTAACGGGATACCAAAGCACGTGTGCAATGCTCCATTTGATGGGATATCGTCTTGTGAAGATCTCATTGGTGACGTCTTGAAGCGTTCACTTCTGTGGCTTGTGATATTATTTTCACTCTTTGGAAATATTACAGTTTTGGTATTTCGGATTATTTATGAACTTGGAGTCATCAAAACAGCTTATGTAATTTTTGTAACTAACCTTGGGATAGCTGATCTTATCATGGGCATTTACCTCACAATCATCGCTTCAGTGGACATTTACTACAGAGACAAGTATGTCCTACATGAAACAGAGTGGCGTGACAGTATGTTATGTAGAATCTCTGGGTTTTTATCAACACTGTCAAGTGAGACGTCAACTTTCTTTGTTTTACTGATAACACTGGACAGGTTTTTAGTGATACGATATCCGTTTGGAGAGTATAGACTAACGAAGTTGGTAATTATTCTCTCAGTTGTAACCTCTTGGGTCATAGGGTTTACATTGGCTTCAATTCCAATTGTATATCCTCAATGGAAAATCTACTCTTCAAACGGGATGTGTTTAGGTTTACCATTGACCACTGGCCGGCAAGAAGGCTGGCAGTATTCAGCTGGCCTTTTTATTGTTTTTAACTTTGTTTTATTTGTGTTTATTGCTTTTGGACAATTTCTAATTTTTCTGTCAATGTCTAGTCAACGAATTGTGATGAACACAGTCAAGTTTTCAAGACGAGAACAAGACATAAACGTTGCCAAGCAACTATTCATTGTTGCACTCTCCAACTTCTTATGTTGGTTTGTAATATGCGTCACTGGTTTAATGTCTTTAAATGGGCATGCAGTAAGTCCTGACACATACGCCTGGTTTGTTATATTTGTCTTACCCCTAAACGCCGCTCTTAACCCACTGATCTACACTATACCAGCCGTATACAAAAAATGGATTGAATTTAAAAAAAGGAACATTTCTTAAAGTAAAACCGTTGTTCAGTTTATGCCATAATTTCATTTTGGCAAATACTTTAATCTTTCGATGAACAAACTATTTGTAAAGAAAATATTTACAAGTCAGAAGATGTCTCAATTCTATATAAAAAGAAAATCACAAACCATAGCACAATACACAACATAATTCGAATACATAAGGAAACATCAACACATCGTGCAAATACATTTATATACGTAAACCTCCAAATTTTCTCAAGTAACTTGACAGTAAATACATATACGTAGAGAACTGTATTAAAATCTCAATAACAGGTCAATTATTGCAGTTTTATATAGCTTTCCTGTTGCACTGAGCATTACTGTCATTCATACAAACGCAGAGAAATATTAGCTGTTATACCTGAGATCTTGAAATTCCTTGTTACTAATGATCTTTTTTTCAGTTCAATTACTTTGTTTTATACATTACGTGTTCATATAGTTTGCGCCATAAGTAACTATAATGAACCCTCTTTCCCGCCCCATCTTGAAAGCGTTAGATTATCAACAGTACCTAAGCTCCAGCTGCCCAATTGTTCTAATATTTTAACGGAAAATATGTTTGGGAGTTGTTGGACATAATTCTTACCTCAGACCAAATATTATCAGTACATCACCATTTTTTTGTTGTTGTTACTCATTCGCAAATGGTCAAACAAGGCACAGAGTGTTATTGTTTTTAGAACACGGCAGAGGCAACAATTAACTTGGTTAGGCTGTCCATATGTACGATATTTTGAAAGAGGCAACAATTAACTTGGTTATGCTGTCCATATGTACGATATTTTGAAAGAGGCAACAATTAACTTGGTTAGGCTGTCCATATGTACGAGATTTTGAAAGAGGCAACAATTAACTTGGTTAGGCTGTCCGTATGTACGATATTTTGAAAGAGGCAACAATTAACTTGGTTAGGCTGTCCGTATGTACGATATTTTGAAAGAGGCAACAATTAACTTGGTTAGGCTGTCCATTTGTACGAGATTTTGAAAGAGGCAACAATTAACTTGGTTATATGCTGTCCATATGTACGATACTTTTAAAGAGGCAACACTTAACTTGGTTAGGCTGTCCATATGTACGAGATTTTGAAAGAGGCAACAATTAACTTGGTTGTTGAATTGATATATTTGATTGGCGTTCTAGTTATTAAGTTACATTTATTTATGTGTGTATGTATGTCAGTGTCTTTGTGTGTGTGTGTATTTATGTGTGCATGTATGTCAGGGTCTATGTATGTATATATGTGTGCATGTATGTAATTCTGTAATTCTTTATGTATTTCTTTTGATGTATGTATATATGTATGTGTGTGTCTGTGTATGTGTGTATGTAAGCATGTATTTATGTATGTATGTATGTATGCATGTCTGTATGTCTGTATGTATGTATGTATGTATGTGCGTTCATGCGTGTGTGAGTTTGTGTGTGTATATGTGTATGTATGTATGTATGTATGTATGTATGTATGTATGTATGTATGTATGTATGTATGTATGTATGTATGTATGTGCGTATTTATGTATGCTTGGATGTATGTGTGTATATGTGTCTCTATGCATGATTGTATGTATGCATTTTTGTATGTATGTTGGCATTTTTGTATGTATGTATGTATGCATCTATGTATATATGTATTTATGTATATATGTGTTTATGTATAAATGTATATTTATATGTATGTATGCATGTAGGCATTTTTGTATGTAAGTGTGTATGCATTTTTATGTATGTTTTTATGTATGTATGTATGTATGTATTTATATATGTATGTTTGTATGTATATATGTATGTATTTATAAATGTATATATGTATGTATGTTAGTATATATGTATGTTAATATTTATGTATGTTAGTATGTAGTTATTTATTTTTTAATTCTCACAATCATATATCAATATATCTATAAATAAAATATCTCCATCGCTGTAACACCCATACGTACAATAGCTTTGAATGAATTATTAATTATTTTCTCAATTTAATCAGACATAATATACGTTATATATATATAGATATATATATAAATATATATATATATATATACAGATAGAGAGAGAGAGAGAGAGAGAGAGAGAGAGAGAGAGAGAGAGAGAGAGAGAGAGAGAGAGAGAGAGAGAGAGAGAGAGAGAGAGAGAGAGAGAGAGAGAGAGAGAGAGAGAGAGAGAGAGAGAGAGAGAGAGAGAGAGATCACAATAATCACAATGTTAAAGACAGAGTTATTGATTTGTTTTTTATTGTTATTTAAATTGTAAAGTCTAAATTTTAAGTACAGTTGTTTTGCTATGCTTATTTTTACATATATTTTTTTTTTTTATTCGTAAAGTCTAAATTGTAAGTTCAGTTCTATTGATGTTTTATTATTATATAAATATATTTAAACCGTCAGGTCTAAATTTTAAATGTTGTTGTATCGCTATGCTTTATTTAGTATACATATTTATATTGTCAAGTCTAAAGTCACACTTCTATTACGAATATCATGAATAAAAATGGATTTTTAAAAAAAAATGTCATTTACCTTTTCTTGTTTTCACATCACTCAACAAAACCCCACCCCAACCCTCACCTCTGATCTGGACCAGGCATAACGGAGCTGTCACAGTGTCAAATATGTATATATATATATATATATATATATATATTATATATTATGTATAGGCCTAATTTAATTAACATAAGTGTAATTTTTTTTATTGATGACGCATTTAGCCTAAACGTGTATTTTGTTATTGTCATCAAGTAATTAAAACTTTCCTATGGTTTTGTATTTGCACAAACAATTTGTGTCTTGTTGACATACTTAGAAGCTTTAGCATAGGCCAACCTTTTAATGATTAGTAAACTCTTTAACATACAATGAGTTCATCATTCTCTTTCCAGCTCGAAAGTATATGACTCCAACACTATGGGAAGTCCAAGCCAATTAATAATTTGATATAAAGATTACTGTAACTGGTCCCATATTTAAAAACAAAAAAATGACTTAGACGACTTCCAAATTTATTCGTTCAAGGGTCATCAAATGAGATCATTTTATTAAAATTACTAACTTTATCAATGAAATCTTTTAAAGATTTAACAAAGAAAATACAAACGAATATGTGGACATGTTCCAGATGTAAACTAGTTTATGCCCAGGAAAAGACTGATCTATTTTTTCTTTTTAAATGTTGCTATTTGTTTTAGAAACGGAAAAAAAAAAAGATGTGATGAAATGACGTATAAGGAAGTAAGAATTATCTCACCTTACAGCACTGAGAAACGTTTGAAAATTTGACAGTTCTCTTGGGTTTTATATCATGTTACAATGGTTCTTGTCGGGTGCCTAGAGATTCATATACGACTCATATAGTTATTGACAACAAAATAAAACATCTTAAATTACAAATGGATCATTTAAATAATAAATAGACATTTGTCATGTCCTATCATTTTTAGTTGCTGACAGATTTTTGGTTTAAAGTTTTTTGTTTTTGTTTTTGTTTTTTTTTTGTAATTAGAAACGTTTAAAAGCAAAATAAGAGTTTGAAAAAAAACAACCAGAATTTAATATTTTTCATGTTTAAAAAAAAAAAAAAAAAA